>JAUKWC010066494.1:0-35257 GCA_032356245.1 Endocladia muricata | reverse complement strand
ACCCCCGCTACACAGTTAAACGTCTTATGTTCGGAACGAAGTAAACTGACGCCGTCCAGCAGCACTCGTCCAATGTGCCACTACTTACACGGATTACATGTTAGTCCTCGTTTACGTTATACTACGTCTACACTACTGCCCGAAATATGGGCCCAGAGGTTTACACGTCATCCCGGGCCAAATGACGTCGGCAAAATCCTGGGTGGGGCAGTGTACCCGAACGTCTCTGAGCATAATGCTCAGTTTCCGAGAGCCACAGATGGTGCATATTGCGTGTGGCAGTCTTCAGTACAGTGGCGTGAAATCCCTTGGAAAGTAAGTAAGAGTATGAAGGGCCCAAAGTAAGTCCATCCACGAGAGTCAGGCTGGAAGTCATTATCAGGCATTGAGACACGTAAGGTGAGATACGGAACTGCTGTGTACTGCACTACTCGCAGTACGAGCTGGATGTCTTACTGGCAGATCGGCTGGGCGTAGTGGGTGCGGGCGCTCACTGGGTGCGGCAGTTCAACATATTTATTTTTTGGAAGTCGGCGTCCGTGCAAAAAACCGCCGTACCACACGAACTCCCCGTTTTGGGATGCCACGGAGGTCAGTATTCCATGGCATTTCAAAATGTGCAGTACGGGTGGAAGGTTTACTACGCTACTGCACCCGGTGCACGTCCGCGTCCATTTCCGGAAACATAGACGCAGCTGTATTGGCCAGAACCTTACCAATCATCACGGTGCAGACTTGGGCAAGTGCGCGTGTAATATGGTTCAGCTGCTCCGGACAGACCCGCAATTCAATACTAGAAGTGAGCGGAGACTAGACAACTCTTCCCGTGATGTCGTCACCCGCGGAAATGCGGAATCCCTGTCCGAATATTTGACGTGCTGCTTACCAGAACAGACACCGGATCCATCTCCCATAGTAGTTTACAGTTCAGCAACCGGATTTCGGGTGTGGGACGTCAGGCCCGAGAATTGTACGACAAGAGGAGCGAAAGGATCACCGCGTCCGGAAAGAAGGGGTGGAAGGACCTCGATTTCAATGTGAAGGTGTGGCGGCTTGTACATGTCGGAGCTCGAGGTCATTGTAGGTGAAATCTGGGTATAAAGTGATGTCGCTCAGCCCCGGTCACACGGTGGGGATATCACCTTGGGAGGGGAATGTACCGTCCCATGTCCAGTTTGCGCCAGTATTCTCTAGCAGAAAGAGCTACGTACCGTCATCACATGAATAAAGTACCAACTTTATAGAAAGAATTACGCAGCCTGATCTCAGATGGGTCGCTAGAAGAGGCGAAGAAAGGGATCGCTAGAAGATGCTTCGGCTTGAGCAAAAGAGCATCGAACATATGAGCAAGCTGTTGTTGCAATCTTCGGCACCAAGGAACCTGGCGGTGGGCCTGTTCAGGGTTACCTACGCGACTGGAAAAGCATGTGTAAGGTTTCCGAAACATCCTTGTCTCGTACGTTGCGAGAAAGATGACGATCCACAGCCTCAATTAAGCTCTACGAAGCTTGATAGAGACTTTTCGCGAAAGTTTTGTGACCACCACATGCGACATTGGTGGCTCTCCACGGGTCCTGGAGCTTTCCACAAAATACTTCGCCATCGTAAAATGGAATTCGTCTACGAGCAAGAGTTACGAACCTGACGAGGCTTCCGCCAGGTGTCCCTAGCATCAATGTCGACCGGACTATATAGTTGGGTTCATTGCAAACTAGGCCGGCGATCGTATGCATTCCCTGCGCTACTCACGACTGCGAGTGACAAACTGCCCCGCAAAAGTACCAAGCCCTGCAGGATACGTAGGACGCTCTAACATTGAAGGAGGTCAAAACGATGGCTGGCTGTGCTGTCCTGCGTCGGTCCACCGTCAAGTAAGAAGTTGTAGGACTCGGGATGTTCGCGGAATCGGTTCTCGCGAAAGGCGAGAAAAGCCTCCTCTTATATGCCGGACTGTCCTATGCCACTTTTGGCTAGCGCATGCGCGACCAGGTAAAGATCTATAGACATGGTATGTTTTGGATAACCACGAACGGTTCAACGGGGTGGCCCTACTCCCCAGAATGCGGATGGAGTCCAGTGAAGGTACTGCCAGTAAGATTCACGCCGTGAAAGCACCATTTTGTGTGGCCAGATTTGTCAATGACGATCCGTCCTTGCCTGCTAATGAACAACTGCGAGCCAGTGGGTACGTATGGATTGCGAGACGCAAAGGAGAAATGCTACGAGGATCTAGAGGAACTGTTGCAGCAGTCTATACATTCACGGAGCTTCGTCACGATCCGGGCCACTTGTCACATTCCGAGTGGCGAGGAGCTCCGCACAAACCATGCTCGTAGGTTCTGCTTCTAAGTGCATGGTAGACATTCTGTACATAGTGTGTCGTAAAACAGTATTGAACAGTATATGCGAGTGCGGGAACCATTCTCCTCGAGTGTACCATACAACGACCACTGGGGGAGCGGCCTCTACTGAGCGGAAAGAATTGTCGCACATCAAATTAGAAGATTCTGGAGTCCCTATAGCTGAAAACAAAGGTTTAAAAAGATACCACGATCTGGACTCGACTGCTCTCATTAATTGTAGGGGATAGAATCTGCCAATGTACAAACACATCAGAAGGAGGATGTCGCTTTTCAAATGGACCTTTGCGTACCCATCTGGTCGTGTGCTTTCATATGACGATATCCAAGCCCCTGTCATCGATTACCTCCCTTGTCACCCTTAAGTTTGTACATTATTAAAACGAAAGTTTCTAATATCGCAGCTCAACAAGAACTGGGTCTTTTCGCACACCATGCTCATTTCCAACCTTGCCAATTCAAACCCCTGTGGCCTTCGTGTTCGTTCCTCCCTTGGGGTACAACTTTCATATTTACGTGTTTCAATTTTTACATGCGACCCGTGCACCCGTCGCCGCCCAAAACCTCGCCCCTTTTCTTCCCATCTTTCCGTTATGGAGTCCCTCATCGATCAATCTTCTGGTTCGCCTTTTCCGACAGCTGCCGTTCTTCTGACACGATTGACGAACCTCCTGGTTCAATCACCATCCGCCACTCGCTCATTTCGGCCAAAGACCCACAGGCGGTGGTAAAAGTGACGTCGGAAACGTATCCTGCGGCGGCGAGGAAACAGTCTCACGCCAAAACGGGCCTACGGCCTTCTGAGTCGGAGTTGTAGCCCCAGAAACGCCGACTCCATGATGCCTCGGGCCATGCACGCCCCCCTTCCGACCTCTCTCCTCTGCCAGAGATCTCCGACAGAGGGAATACTGATGTTCGTCCTGTGCGGGTGGACGAGTAACCAGTATCGTGCTAGACTGTCTCGAAGGCCAACTACGACTCCACCAATCTCCACGTGTATATAGAGCAGCCTATAGAGTTGCAAAACGTTCTTTGCGAAAGCACGGACACCACTACCGACGGCATCTAGTCCACCGTGGCTGAGCTCAGCTGAAATGACGACCAATGCCATCGCGTCGGTCGCCCTGCAACGCAGCGACAATCCATCGCTTCTCAACATCGAGGGTGAAACCATCGAGGACAGGACGAAGTTGTCCAAAGGCGTCAAATGTGCTATTGTTGACGGGTTCCCTCACTTCTAAGCGATTACTTGTCTGGAAGGCGAAAATGACAGCATTACGTAGCCTTGCAAGCGCCGCCGTCAATGCTTCGTGCGCTCTAAGTATGTACAGGAAATGATGGATACTGAAATCATGTCCGACACGTCCCTGTAGAACGCTCCGCCTTGACTGCTCTGTATCGGCAAGTCTTTCTTCCACCATGTCATGCGCGTCATGTCATTCACGCATGCTCTCGTCATCGAGAGCGACACTGACCCACTGGCCGTCAGTCAGAAACGATCTGGGCGAGCATTGACGAAGATCATTTTCCTGCCATCAATGGGCCCGCCAGGCCGTCGCTGCTGAGTATGTGTAGCCAACATCTGTCTCGGATACGCATGCCCCTTGTAATTGCCGAGTACCTCGCCCCCAGACAGACATGCCTCTAATAAGCTTGGCAGCGTGCACCTTGATGAAGCACATTTCTGGTCACGTCCCTGGTGGGTTGTTACTCTGTTCACGACGTCCCTACCGTGGTTCATCAACAAACTAGGTCCCGATGGAATGCTTGAATCGGGGCCCTTATATGGGTCCGCGTACATGCTTTTCCCGTTCGCGCGGGACTTGTTCTATAAGTATGGCGAACCCAAAGCCCGACGTTTCGACGAAATTCTGGCGACTAACATTCAGCGACCCAAGGTCGTCAGAACTTCCCTCGAAGCACTCTACGTCAACTAGACGCGCCTTTTCTCGGAGAGACATAGCAACTAACGTAAGTATCTGGAAAAATATGAGAAGACCCACGCTTCACGCTGCGCATAAACGATAAGGCAGCCCGTCGCTCGAGAGCCCGGGTAGAGCACCGCCCCACCTCGCGTTCCAACCCCGCCTGCTGCGCTTTCGAGAAGCAACTCTTTCCAGCCTGCTGCTACCTCTCACATGACTGCACTTCACCGTGCGTTCGCTGCGCAGAGGGCCTCAATCACCCTGGCTGCCACGAAAGTGCTTTCTTGAAAGACAGTATCTGCATCTTTCCCCCTGTCAACGCCCCCACTTGTGGAGGTCATCCGGTCAGGGAAGCCTGGAGGTGCGAAAAAGGTGGTGGGGCAGTCGAAATAAGAAGGCGTGGAGAAGGGCAGGGTAGAGCAGGAGGAGAGCAGGAATGCTCAGAAGACCGAGGCAGCCAAGAAGAAAATGCGAATGTCCCACACTACCCCGCAATTTTTGCATGGCTATGTTTCCAACCGGTTGTTGGTCAACATTACCAAAAAAATCCCGCCGGTCCATCAGAGCCAAGAACCTTGGGATGACCCCGTATGCCTGGGCCCGCCCAACCACCGCAAAGAGGCCTTGCGGCTAGTGATCGTGACTGACTCGTACCCCATGCTCTGTCTGGTTCCTACCCTCATACGGAATAAGCACCGAGCGCGCTAAAACCTGAAGTTCACGGATATCATATCCCTCGCCAAGGCTCAGTTCTTTGTGGCTACAAACTTCTACTCTAGGTAATGCGATGGCGAGGAGCAGAGTCCAGACACCTGGAAACCTCACCGGCCTCACACGCTCGCGTGGCGGTATGTAGCAGACAGAAATGGGGACTACGGCAGTGGGTATGCATGCAGTGACAACCGACAAGGTCAGCAACAGCACCTCGGCTGCACTCGCCTTTTGAACTTCGCGGACTGCAGGGACATTCTTCTCAAAAATGTCGGTTCCCTGGTGTGGACGATCCAGTGGACGCTTTCCCCGTTTGAGCAGCTGTCTTCGTTTATTGCGAGCACGTTCAACGAGGAGAATGCCGTAGAACAGTGGCGAGATGATATCTAGGGGAGCCTCATCGTGAACGAAGGGGAAGATAAGAGGTACGCAGTTAAGAAGTGACTAGAAACTTCCCGCTCCTTCATTACATCGAGCCTGGTAGTCGAACCTTGCGAATCGCGAAGGAATTTGGCATGAGCTTCCCGACGGCGTACGCGGTCGGGCGCGTGATCAGATCAGCTTGTGGCCTATGCCAGTCTGAGAAAGATGCTGGATAGGAAGGCGCTCATACCTAATACTTGGGGTCGGTTTTTGCAGATTGACAAGGACTCACTGTAACGAGCACCCCACAATGACATCGACGAGACATCAGAACTGGAGACACTCGGCAAATTTGCAACCGTCAGCGGGGTGGTACGCTTTCCTTTGTGGGTGGACGACTATTAGCACGTACTTGTATACGAGAAGGAAAACGAGCAGGTGGCACCAGCAGTGTTCCTTAAATTGGAGAAGATTGTTATCTTACCGAACTCTGTTTTTTCCTGGCATGAGCATCTAACGAAAGGCGGTGCCGGATATAAGGAAAATATCACGGATGAGGTAGCCGTACAGTACAGTACATATTTCATGCGGGATGGGAAGGGGATCCCATACCTTGTGTTCTACGCACTCAGAAGATACCGATGTTACGGGCCAATCAGATCACCGCTGTTAGTGGCAGATATAATAGTACAGCTGAACAGTCGAAGAGAGCAGAAAACGCGTACACGGTCGAGTTTGCAGACCTGTACGACGACGTGAGTAGTAGAATAGACGATATCAGCCATAGAAATATTGGATTCGACTCGGACGACCGCGAGGATTCGATTGCTGTTCCCCCAAATAGTAGAGTACATGAAATAGCTGCACGAAAAGGTTACTGAATAGCACTCAGAGCAGCAATCTTCAGGACCACATGAGAGTACGAGAACCAGTTCCGTCGAGGAGACGAGACTACAACGACTAGGAGAAACCTGGCGTCAGACGCGAGAATGGACGCCAAGAAGAGTGGATGGTTTTTGAGGCGCAGTTGCTGAATAGGAGGGTCGAGAAGTACGTGGGCTTTAGGAATGGAGGGGTGTCACTATTTCTACGGCCAGTTATCTGCTCAGGCGAGAATAAACGGATAGAGGGATATGCGAAGTTCATTTTTGAAAAATACATCCTTCTGTAAATGTATGTATAAATGAACAGATCTCAGCTCCCACCATTAATGAGAGCCCTCCAAACTAATAAATTGCTTCCTTCTAAACCTCACTTAATACACGTGTACAACCTCTATTTGACGCCGCCTATTGCTTCCGTATGGTTCTATGCTTCCTGAGGATTGTCTGAGACCAATTCAGCACAAGAAATATGCACCTGCCGTCTTGCAGGGTTCACTCACAGCACGGCTATAGCCAAGGTAGAGCAGAATGTTGGCGTCTGTTCTGGCATCATCTCTGTAAAGATGGGGGGCAGTACAGCGTAGGAAGATATGCGGTCTGTAATAACCGATCCAGACTCCACTGTAGGCCCTCACGTTGCATAGCGAGCACTAAAGTATCTTCGCAAACCACGTACAGCGAGATGTGTAAACTCGTGCGCGCATTATCAACCAGTGACCGTATGACGCACAAATCAGTATTTGCTCTGCGAAGGTACTGCAAAGGACAGGAACACTACGATTGAGACTCGCGATACAATCGAGCATCTTATCGCCGATGCGCATTAGAATGACGCCTTCCATCAGGACTTGCCCTGTCCACCAGTTCTTACCGAATTGGCAAGGCAATTATCGATTGCGTTCCAATAGAGCTAAAATACTGTCTCAGAAGTCAATGCATAGTGTCACAACTTGTCTCCTGCCCTACGCCTTCCCCACGATACTGAGTACACCACTGCAGCTGAATACTGTCAGACAAAGTTCTCCGTTCTCTAGAGCTGCAGAGAGCGCATAATCCGTGTACTGATCTGCAATGCAGTGGCGCAAATTCCTTCGGAAGGCCCTTAAGAGTTTGAAGGGCCGAACATATGTGTACCAGCGTATGGCAGGCTAGTGGTTGTCGTCCACCATTCCGATACTCACGATGCGATGCAGAACTACACTATACAACACAGTTCGCAGTACAAGCCGGGTGCTCTACACGGAAACGAACTATGAATTGTAGCCGCGAACATTCAGAAAGGGAGGGAGTTCCAAACGGTTTCGTGTTAGAAGTAGGTGCCCTTGTGAGAAACCGTAGTACTACAGGAAGTCCAGATTTGGTGACGTCTCGGAATTCGCCACTCCGTAGCATTCCAAAAAGTCCAGAATCGCTCGATGGCTTGCTATGCTACTCCACCAGGCGGATATCCACGATCTTTTCTGGAGCCATAGACATTATCTAAAATCGTACAGAGGAACCTTTTTGCCCACCTGTTCAGCAAGGAAGAGAAAAAAGATGCTTCCGGAATAACTCCTGACGAAACACCTAGTTTTAAGTCCCATTCATATAGATGACCTTGGCTCATGGCAAGTAGCTCAGAAGATGTTCTGTGGAAAATACCGTGGCACTGTGGCGACTACCCTGCCACAAACTACTTCAGCCGAGTTCTGAAGGTAAGTACGAAGGCTCCACCTCCTGGAGAGCATCTCCTTCCATGTGGAAGACGTTGAAGTCACAAGCTTGACTGTCAGCCTCCCTGCACGCGTACTGAGACGCAAAAGTACCGAGAATTCCCTGACGGTACTTTGGAGTAGAGAGACGAACTATGAAGAAAGTTTCGCCTGTGAGAGCGAGAAAAAAAGTACGTACCAAGTGCAAAATACAAATCTGAGAAAGACCCTGCTCAAGTATAACGAAGAATTTCAAGATTAGCCACCCGCTCATCTACCGCCACATAGAACTGTTGCACACAACATAGAACTAGACACGAGCCCGATTCCACCATTCTGACCCCGCTTCTAGCTTCTTCAGGTTAAGTTGAAGGCTTCAAAAGTTTACAGAAAGGGGATGCTAAACAAAAGAAAGATGAGACAGGGTAAATCTCCTCTTCATTCATCATCACTCTTCGTGAAGGACAAAGACATACGTGACGAGTTGTTCTTCATTACCGGGCACTAATTTGAATCACAAATAGAAAAACCGCATTTCCCCCGAGCCTGACTGATATGTAAGACATACTATGGAAGGCCCAGGTGTTTTCAAAACTAGGCCTGAAGACTAGCTGCGATCAGATCGGAGTTGAGCTATGAGAGATCACGAAGAAAGCATTCAACACAAGATACGGCCAGTTCGAGTACTTAGTGATGTCTGTGAGACTATGGAAGGAACGTACCTGCTACGCTCCAAGCACATATGAGGCGCACCCGTTATGCGTACCTCTATGAGCACTTCGTAGTTATCGCGTATGATTTGCTCATATTCAGTAAAGATGAGCAATCTCATCTCAGTCATGTTGAAACGGTAGTTTCCCAACTCCGAGGTCACCAGTATTACGTCTTCCTGAGAACTAGGAGTTCATGATGGCAGAGGTGAGCGATTTTGGACTTATCGCCCGGAAAGAAGCAACTTGTGCTAACCCTGAAAAAATAAAGGTGAACATCGCCTCGGCAAAGAACCTTAACTAGCCTTCGACGTTTGCTGCGTTTTCGTATAGTACACCGGACGATTCAACAAGGACTCATCTGAAGCAGTATTGTCGACCATAAATTTGACCGAGAAGAACCAGGGTACCTAGTGATGCAATGAACAATATGACGGGAATTTTAAATCTTGGAAGTGTTTCATCGCGATTGTACCGGTTGTATTCTCGCCTAATTGGAACAAGCCATTCCGGGAGGTTATGGGTACATCTCAATTAATTGTCGGAGGGGCATTGACCTAACCAGATGAAACTGACCATTGCCGGGTCATTACCTACTTTTTCAAGCCTTTTTTTGCCCGTAGAGACGAAGTACGACGCTAAAAACACAGAGCAAGTGGGTTTGATACAATTCGTACAGGGCCTCAGATCCTACCCCGAGGGCACAAAGTTTGAGATATTTTCGGATAGTCGGGTGTTGACACACATTCCCGCAAAAGGCAAAACCTAGCGGAAAAAAAGCACGTTGAGTCAGGACATTGAAAGATATCGCAATATTCTCGATTACGATGGAACCTGGAAAGATTCGCATATTGAGTAATGTCCTATCCAGAGCTCTGCGGCTGACGTCCGTAAAAAATGCTTCATGACTATCTTAAAACCTCTTGGGAGGTCTGCGGCTCTGTAGAGATACCATCGCTGGTCAGTTTGAGAGCAAGCAGTTCTCTGAACCAATCGGATTGGCCCTGGGTGGATAGTGGCCTCAGATTGGAGTAAAGAGAAAGCGTATTAAATTACTTTTTCCATTCTTCACGTTAGAAAGTTAACGTCTTCTATTCGGTGAGCCCTTGCACCTCAATCCAATCGATTGCTTCTCTATCGCGAGTCGCCCCCGACTATAAAATTTCTGGTCACTTCGGTCTCTCCAAGAAGCCTCAAAGACGGGAAAAATCGCGCTGGATGTACCAAAGCAGAGACATTGAAAGATATGTCCGAGGTTATATGACTTGTCTGTACAAGAAGGACGAGGGGAGGATAGGAGTTATCAGGGCGTACCTCTCTTGATATAACAGCGCAATGATATGGTTCTTTAAGGGCCAACTTAATCTTGAAATAGCGGTAGGTAAATGGTGGCTATGACAGAACTCGAACTCGGGCTGACCATCTCACGAGGACGGTTCCTCTCATACCTTTGTATTTGAATGATACTGCCGAAGATTGTGCCAACTATCTCTTCTCAACTCTGTTCAAAATTCACGGTGTTCTGGGCTGTACTGTTTTGCACGGAAGTACCAAGTTCACCTCAAAGTTCTGAGACAGACTGATGAATATATGTAGGATACAGCTATGAATGCCGTCCATTCGCAATCCTCAAAGCCATGGATCTTCCGAAGTGATATCCGGCGTGACGAAGAAAAATAAACTTTGCTTCTACTGCTCATAACATCGGGAGAAATTGGAAGACGTCTTTTTCTCAGCCAAGTTTTCCTGAAACTCTGCAGT
This sequence comes from Endocladia muricata, assembly GCA_032356245.1. Classification (NCBI taxonomy): domain Eukaryota; phylum Rhodophyta; class Florideophyceae; order Gigartinales; family Endocladiaceae; genus Endocladia; species Endocladia muricata. Next base: position 24,852 of record JAUKWC010066494.1, on the reverse strand, counting down.
CAGGAGGGTCTTACGTTGGTCTCCCATTCAGGCTGAGTCAGAACGGACCCAAACCTTTTCATAGTATCTTCTTACATGGACTAAGCGCTTTGTAAATACTGTCGGTGAGTGCACTAAAAGACTCTCGAAGTCACCAGAAGATGCAAAGTTTGACTCGCAAGTCACAAAAGCTTGGCAGAGTGCGTGACCTTCAAGCTCAAACATAAATCCTTCATAAGCGTTCGTGGCAAGCTGCAGATTAACGAACATTTGTTTGCATATGCATATGTGATATCTAGAGCGCCCAATAAACCCACTACAACGCGAGATAGGCCACTAACGATACGCAAACTAGTAGGGAAGCTTGCTATGAGACTGGACCTACCAAGCGACTTTCGCATTTATACTGTCGTACTCATCATGAGTACGACTGGGGGAATCATATTTCTCGTACTCGTATAGAGGTTGCCAGTGGCGTGAAACTCCCTTCCTACTAATATAAGGTCGACCGAGATCTACACGTTGCAAAGTATTCAGCTTTAGCTGGTGTGTTTCGGTCTGCTCCACCCGCTGCATGGTATTATTCTTACTGCCCCTATGCTATTCGAACATTAAATACCCCTTCGTCTATATCTTTCTATTCATGCCAGTGCACTTCTCCTACGAGTCCTTTCGCTGTTCTGCATTCAGTCCTTCGTAGTTATAAATTCACTACAGTAGCCTTGCACTCCATCTTTGTCAATTTTTCGTGTCCTTTCGTTTGCTACAGACTGTCATACTATCATCTTTTCGCATCTGTAATCAGCTCTGTGTACAGTTTCCTAGTCATTGTATGCGTACGTGTTCAGTCTGTACCTATTCTTTCATTAATATTTTCGACATGGTATGCTGGTCGATTCACACACCCTCAGTCGATGAGACGTGATTCCTCATTGACTCTAAACCCACGTTTCCATGTCCACCTTGAAAGAACGGTGTGCTAGTAATTGCAGAGTTCCTAATGGCATGATCCTATTTACCATGCTGTAGCTTAGAGGTAACCTTTTCGGCAATGCATCCGCAATGTTTGCCTTTGCCTGCACCCATCTGATGGTATCCAAATCTCCCGCTTCTAGTGAGTTCCTCATGCATTGCATAGTTTGCCTAGGCTGGTACTCCCTACCATCGTGCAGAATCGTTTTATTGTCGTATAGCCTTTTTGAACCTACGTTAAGCACATGTCGGAGTTCGTGTAATGGAAACAGTGGGGTCATAGCCACCTGCAGACTATACCCCCTGTCATCCGCATCATCGCACGCTAGTATCTCCGCTGCATATGACGAATGATAGACTCTCCTCTGTTTGCGACTTGCCCAGTATACCACGTGATAAAGTGCGCCCTCCTTGTCTTTCACGCTGACTACTATGCCCACGGCAACTTCGGTTTGTCCATACTGTTTTGATCTGGATATGTTTAATGCAGCATCCGAAAATGACTCGATCATAGCCCCTGTGAACACTCCCGGTATTTTCTCATACATGATCTCCGCCTCCAAGTCTTTGAGCTTTTTCAGCGTGCCATTGGCCCGTACGCTGTGCTTTACCTTCCGATGAGGAACATATTGTCGCGTATAGCACCCTACAAATGCCGCTCGTGGTGACACACCGCCACCAAGCCATGAGAGCTTTCCTGCTACAGCTCGTGTTTTGGCGACCTCTTTCGGTGTAGCTCGCGCCTGTACGGGCTTCATCCGTGATTTGTCTAACTCGATCTGACCAATCTGATGCATATAGCTGTCCAGGGACACCTAAATGCACCCATTCTTGTCCTGTTGTATGTTCGCGCCTTTGAAATTAATTTGTCTTTCTGAAATGATTCTGCTTATGGGGAGTCTTAGCGCAATCAACTTGCCCAATTCCTCAGTGTTTCCTTGTAGCCCCGTCATCAGCAAATTGTCGGTAACTTTTGGCAAAGATCAGGCTAATGTTCCCGTCATCTTTTCTGTTGATAAACATCTGGGGCCCTCCATCGACTCTCCTGAAGCCAGTTTCCTCTGCCAACCACTGTTCAAAGACACGAGTCCATTGTCGTCCCGCCTCAGTGATACCGTATGGCAGCTTGGTAAGTTTCCATAGTACCCGTTCTGCAGTCCAAAGTTCTGGCAATGGCCTAACACATATGTTCCTCCAGATGGGCCCGCTTTGCAGATACGCACCTTGGATATCTAAACTGCTCAACTTCAATCCGAGTAATACTGCAAGGCTACACAGAATCCATATCACATCAAATTGCGGAGCAACCGAGTCTTTTCTTACGTCATCTTTTTCATTGTCATGATTTCCATTTGGAAATAAGCGTGTGTTTAGACTTTTCCTATAGTTTTCTTCGCCGTCCACCTTATAAACAGCATGCCATCCTATGTCATTAGCCCCTCTTCCCACATCTCTGTCTTTCATTTCAATGTACGAACTAGCCCAATTTGAGTTGTATTCCATCTGCACTGCTTCATCAACAGTCTAAGATAGAGCACATTCCATCCTTCTGCTTGTTACCTGTTCCTATCACAATATTCCATATATTTCATCCATTACTTTTTGCTACTCCGATTCTAATTCAACTGGCTTTTCCTCTTTCCCTATTTCGAAACGCTTGGTATCGCCGATGTCTTCTATTTGGTTCCCAGGAAAATCATTGTTGAATAATGAAACCTGTCGTCCACTGGATTTCTGTACTCTGTCACCCCTTTCTTCATCAACTATATGTCGCATCGTGTCACTGCTGCCGTTTTGTGCCTCTATTACATTGTCAACCCCATTATCGGCTTCAGTTCCCATAACCGCTACACCGTGCGCCTGATCCTCAACGTATGGCTCGTCTGCTATGGACAGTAGCTCGTCCTCCAAACCTGTCGCCATGAATTCGCGTCTTAGCTTTCCATTGTGTGCAATGCGCACATGCTAAGATGCCAACTTGACCAGCAGACCCCTACGGATTCTGCGACACTTACTTATTTGCTCTTTGGCCTCTACTAATCTCACCTCTACGCACTTAGGTCTCTCATTTTGGTTGGAGGTGTCGTATAATACCCACACCCTCATACCCGGCCTAAAGGAAGTGTCTGGTTCTACGCTGGGCACCTTACATCTCGTGACCTTCTGATTTGTTCTCATCGTAAACGCTTCAATGTGACCGTCTAGCTCCTACTGAGACACATATTTGCTTAGCATTCCCAGAAATGATGGCGAGTATCCTCTTCCCGGCTGGAAGGCACTTAGTGCGGCATTACCGTGAAAAATATTGGATAAGAACGAAGCCATAGCAATCGGTGTTCGTGGTGATGCCGTGCAATTCTCCTTCGCTGATCTGTAAACTATCAACGCGAACGTGCCGTTGCTTCCCTCAATTCGTCCTTTCTTGGCTGATGACCTGGAGGTTGGTTGTAGGATACCGCCGCAGTGCAGTGTCAGGGGGGTGCACAAGCGCCGAAAGTAGTACTAGGTACTGTGGGTTAGCAACCCAGCTACAGCTCGGCTCTCGGGAGACCAGCCTTTGCGGAGAACTAGTTGATACGCACGGGGAGGTAGAGTGAGAGATATCTCAAGGAAAGGAAAATGTCCCTGGGAGCAGGTAGTACCCAGAAAGCAACCGACGCCAGGAAGTAGGACTCCAACCAGTGTGGTAACACGAAAAAGGGGGCGGAGGCCGAGTTATGGATAGTATCTAACCGAATGGGGAGTATCCTTATGAAGTGAATCGCTCTGGTGGCGTGCTCCCAACGGGCGTAGTTGTGCAGAATTGCTCTGGTGGCATGATCTGCAGCGGCGTTGTTAAGGCGTCATACTCCGTCCTTAGAGTTGTTTGCGACTATCGCCGGAAGTCGCGCAACCGACAAAGATCATATGAAGAATTATTAATCTACAGCCAAGGTGGTGCATCACAAATAGCGGGAGGGGTACCGAGCTCCGGGATGCTCACTGGGCATGCAAAGGGCGTAGCCCGTAGTCGAACTGGAGTTCGGGAAGGCGCGCGCTGCAAGCCTATCAGCAAGGACAATAGCCTAGTGCGGCGCGTCGAGACACAAATGCGGTAGTCTCACAGAGAGGGGGGTAAAGCCTCGCGGGAAAATCCCGAAACGGTTGCTAGCAGCGATATGGCGTACCGCCAGAGACAACGTGCTCGCTTGAAAGGAAGGGGTCGCGGAGAAGGCAACTCAACAGCCGGCGGATGCGTGCCAAAACATCGTAGACATCACAGTGAACCACCCCCTTACCGGGGACTCAGTTGAAGACAAGACTTATCGTTGACATACAAATACATGCCAAGCGCTACGCCGGCACCTCATCGGCGCCAGTAAATTACAATTACAACTAAACATTACAACTAAAACTACAAATTACCCTGCCACGTGGCAGGGAATGATAACATAAATCAACTCAAATAAATCAAAGTACAAATAAATTAGTACGCACAAGTGTGCCACGTGCGTTTGTACAGAGCGCGAGGCAGGGACGCATGCCGTCGTATCAGTGGCTGAAACTGTCGGCCACTGGCGACGTTGCTTCTACACAGTACACATTCCAGCTGCAGGAGTGCTGTGCGCCTAGCCCAAATCGGAGAGCTAGTGCTCTACAGTAGTGGTTTAAGCTTGATTCCATGTGTACTGAAGAATCCCTCAATGGATTGTGTGCTGAACTCAGAGTCGGCACTGAACATAACTGGGGCCATATGATGGTAGATCCACTCCTCCTTACTCATTTTCATCATATTTTCAGCCAATGGGGTTTTCGATATGGCCCTCTCGCCGTATCTTGTTCCCAGGATAATGATGTTTAAGATTTCAAAATTTTCGTCCCTTTTAGACACTATCACATATTCTGCTTGAATTTCATTATTGAACGCCTCATTCACATGTGATAATGAAACTTTCTTCTTGTCCTTCGGTCTTCCTGTTGATGCACATATATCAGATGCCTCGTGCACCTTCTCCTACGCTTTAGCTATCACGCGGGTGTTCAGATTTGCATCGCTAAATAGGCTTTGCATCTCTCTGGACGTTGCGTGTGAGAATCAATGTACTCGCTTGTCCATATACAGTTCCTGTCTAGCACTTTTTCGATCACATCAGACTGTTCTTTGTAGAGTATGCTTGCGGTAAAATATCGAATTACATTCGCTCATTCCCGTGGTCATCTCATCCTACATATATGCTAAACACCCACTCACCTGTGCCATCCGGCCTTTGAAACATAGTCTTATTTGTTGAAGTTCTGTTAATTGTATCTGCGTGATGTGTGACGTCTAGAACAACCAAACGTGGCGAATTTCCGTTCACTAAATCGAAAGATGGCACTATTGGCTTGTCGTCGATGTCGTTAATAGTGAGATCCTAAGTGTGATTTATAGACCTAGAGTCTGAGCAGTTCTGGCTCCAGCAGTGGTGGTGCCCTTTGGCCGGTGGTCTTAGTGTAAGTGGGATACTTCGATAGTCGCATAACTTTGACGCGTCAATGAGACCTCCTGCCGACGTTGGTACCCCCTTGTCAAGTATAGGCTTTATGTCTGTACGGAGACCTACTGGCCCCTTTGTCAGAAAAACGACTTTGCGATCTGCTTTCCATCCCATTTTTTCTTATCATTGAACTCATTGTCACAACCCTCCTTGCACCTGTTTACATACATGCTGCGGACCTTTCCAAAGCACTCCTGATTACTCTTGTCCCATTGTCCCTGTATTTCACATCCCTTACATACACTGTCTGCTTTCCTTTTCTTATTTCGTTTCGCTCTGAATTCTAGATCTTGTTTCGAGCTGCGCTTTCCCAACATTATGTCCTTGTTTGGTGCCGCCAAATGTTCTTCACATATTTCTTTAATCTGTGCCAGGTACTGTGATGCATATTCCATTGTGAACATTGTTATCTTGCGCACGAATTCCAGTTTCAATATCAAATCTTTAAGGTCAGTAGACATTTTCTTGATTACTTCACGATACACTCTCCTTTTTTTGGTCTCCGAGGCTATAACTTCTCTCAAATTAGCATAAACGTCTGTATCGATGCAGTAGTTCAACATGTGTGCCCCAGTATTGGCATCATCAGACTTTGCTGTTAGTTAAGAGATCCTTGCGCTTCGTGCTACCGGGTTTAACTTTGCATTTACTAAATTTGTGAGCGGAAATTGTCTACTCGTCTAGTATTTCAGCATCGCAGTCTGATTCACATATCTGGAGACTATTCCATTATAGTAATTCGCGAAGCTGTGTGGGCTCTCATTCTTATTTCGCGCACGCGTCTGTACATCGGTGAGCAGGGCCACTTCCATCCGTACTCTCTCTGCAGGTGTGTCCTCAGCAATGACATCGATTGTACTTTCGGCTAGCTGCTCCCTAGATGGGTCATGATCTCTTCTCTTCAGCCATAAAGTGCCAGACGTTTTAGCGCTACGCAGCATCTGTTGTGCACAATAATTGCATTCCATGTAGTTGACATGTCCAGCTCCATTCAACTTTGCCTTTGACTTTGAGACAACCCCTGCAAACATGAACAGCATCCGTACCCGCACGCATAAAGCATCTCTGTACTTGGCCTTGATGTCTTGTTGTTCATGAGATGTGGAGCCTGTTATGTGTTCCTTTGTCCCCCTTGTGAAGCTTGTTAGTGAGTTGCAGGGCTCGCCACCGTGAGAATCGTATTTGTCACACTAGTATAAAGGTTGCGTGTGGCAAGAAATTCCGTTCGTACTAGTACGAGGTCGACCGGGATCTAAGCATGGCAGAGTATTCAGCTTTCACTGGCGTGTTTCGGTTTGCTCCACCCACTGCGTGATATCTTTCTTAGTCCACCCTACGCTATTCGATCATTGAATACCTCTTCGTCTGTCTCTCTCTATCCATGGCAGTGCACTTCTCCCACGAGTTCCTTCTTTGTTTTTCCTTCGTTCCTTTATAGTTACCGAATCACTACAGCAGCCATGCACTCCATCTTTGTCAATTTGTCGTGTCCTTTGGTTTGCTATACGCTGTACTGCTATCATCTTTTCGCGTCTGCAATCAGCTCTGTGTACAATTTTGTAGTCATCGTATGCGTACGCGTTCAATCTGTACCTATTATTTCATTAATACTTACGACGTGTTACGCGGGTCGATTCATATCGACTCCACTTTGTCAGCAGCGTAGTCAGATCTCTCGGTCGGATCCGTCGAGACCCGATCCAATTGCGACCATTCAAGGAGACGAAAAACAGGCTGAAGCTATCCTCAATCCCCGGACAAGAGGACTCGGAGTTCACTGGCTAGTTACGAAGAAACAATCCCCGGACCCTGATGCCCAGTGGCAGCCAACGAGATATTTTGTGGATATGGATAGAATGACCATTAAGACCTTTCACTGCAATACTGTTGACAAGAATCTACCGATCCATCTCCAATACATTTGACGAGAAAGTCAGTACTGAGAATATGGAATAGAGCAACAATGCACATTCAAGAAGAACGCGAATGTTACTCAAGCGTGCGCAAAGAGTTTAGAGTGGTACTTTGGTGAAGCATAATCTAATTCAGAAATGCCAATCAGATTGAAGCGGCGCATGGTTTCACATTTTCAGACGTTTTTTGAAAAGTCGGAAATTATCCGGAAGATATGATTGATGCACTGGAATATTTTAGGCATTTGATATCGGCTGCTCGTCCACATATGAACCGATATTGCACCCGAATTGCTACGGACGGGATGTTTTAGGTCTTGTTCTTAGTTCAGTTTCTATATAAGTGGGTGTTGTTAGTCTTTCTTAGAACTTGTACACGAAGAAAGTCAACCTACTCTATCAACTATCTTTCAACCATTCCTTTAGACCTTCCCTAGCCCAGTCATTTGTTTCGAAATCAGCGGACATCCGCGCATAATGTATCCTGGCGGTTGCGTATATCAGTAGGATTTTATCAGTCATCTGTATCCTACAGCTATGACAAAGCGAGACTTTGCTCATATCGTCAGCTGCTTGTCAGGCCCCTCAGTTCATGACTGTGTTTTACTTCAACTGGTCGTTATCAGTGGAGTAGTTATCAGTACAAAGTGCTTACAGGCGCTTACATCTGAACGCTGGGACTTGGCGAGCTGGTGCGCGTTCAAACTGCCACATCGCCCCAAGCGTTCTACTGACCAATAGTACGCATGTAACTAAAATTCCTCGATTCTAGGGAGTACTGCTTGGATACACTCTGGCATATTCTTCATGGTAGAAGTACCCGACTATGCTGTCCTGAAGAGATTAAAGGCATCGGACATCGAGGGACGACCCGGCTGTGCGAAGAACCTTTTGTCAAGTACTCCAAAACTTTGGCAGAATCTTCGCTCTCTCCTTCGAGAAGTTACGCTGATAATGGATTCTGAGCTGGCTAATAGTGCATTTAGTTTGCTGTGTGTATGTCTGTCTATGCAGGATCGATTCAAAGTAGTGAGAAAACCTGGAGCAATGTACTATTCACAGGTGTATCGTCTAAGATCCGAGCACCTAACTGGAAATCCATTCCGCAGACTGTGCGGTGTCCATATGTTCGGATGAATTCCTAGAATGAAGTGAAGGCGATAGCCGATTTTCCTAGGTATGATGGAGTTGCATGATTTGCCCTCAAATATTTCTTCCAGAATTCCGCTCCATTCGAGATAATCTTGTTTGAAAGAACGCAAACAGTAACAGGTTATATCCGCAAACTTGCGGATACTGCCCATCCGGTGCGACTGCCTGGCGCCCAATATATGCAATCCCAGGCATTGAGAGATGTGTAGATGTATTCTCAGCATTTGGTTAAATTGCAGAATGTATACTATACATGTCCGGTTCGAATGAGATTTCCGAGCTTCTGGATTTTGTCAGTTCTGAGTACAGAAGCCGTGAGTGATCCGAGTGGTTCGCTGCACCGGCACACGGGTGGAAGCATCCCGAGCAATTGAGGTTTCAAAGCTTGTATATCATGGAAGGAATTTCACCGAATCGAGAGGCGGGTTTGAGGTTTTGTTGCCGATATGTTTAGAATGGGGGAAAGAGATCAGTAACGTTTTTTTGAGGGTCATTCTGGGAACGGAAGCGCACAAGCTTTCGACCCCCCAGTATTGACATAATGTGGTTGTGTGCTCCCTGTGTACTGCATACTTCAAAAGGATCCTCTCAGCGGTGATATCACTCGTTATGTCAATCAAGAGTGTTACGGTTCCGAATTTAAAGTTCGGCAGATGTGCAGTTGAGAAACCTGGCGTTGGCGTCACGCATGCGTCCAACCACCTTTTTGGGAAAGACCGCGAGTACAAACAGACCACTAAACCCAGGCGGAAACTGGGGAGAGACTATGTGACTCAACAGCTGTTTGGCTGATTTGAAGCTGCCGGAGAATTTGCGCGCTTCATCTCCAGCTGCAAATCAGATCGAAGGGTACACCATTGCGATGCACGAGGTCTTTTACATTCCACCGTGATATGGTTGACGTGGACTGATACATGAACTAAGCAAATGTTTCGCTACACATCCGACTAGACAACATACACGTTCTGACAGACAGCACCGAGTGCCTCGTGTTTCCCCCCGCACATAATGCCGATATAGAATGCTGAGCAATGTGAACTATGAAAGTGAAACGTCTACATTCAACATACAAATTCCGGATCGAGACAGGCGTATGTTGAGCAACCTCGAAATATGGCAGAGTATGTGCGACGCTTGCATTTCTGTTGGACGTTCACGTACACTGCCATAATGGTATTTGATTTGCATGCTTCTTGTCTACAATGGGAAAGAATACTGGACACGTGATGAAAATGAACAGATTGGCAGAATCAGAAAGGTCTTGAAATCGATCCATTTGCGTACAGGGTCGCTCCATTCGCACTTCAAATGAAGACGCAAACGAAACGTGTACGATTCAAGCTTTCCCTTTAGAGCCGCTTTGAAGGGCACTCGTGTTGTAAAAGGAGAGAAAATAGTCGTAATTTGACATGACACTGCATAACGGGGGGTACTGTGTTAAAGCTCAGCATCCCAGGAAATTGAAAAAGTGGGACTGGGGCTGGAGACTCAGAAGGGTCACGATTTTGAAACAATAATCTGAATTTTGAGTCGCTTGGGAAGCCATGAAAGGGGTTCATGACACCAACCATGCCTACAGAAGCACCTTGACTGTACGGAGTAGGAGCAAGTAGTTCCTCCACCTGCAAGCTCGTAGTAGTATTTATCGTGGAACATAAATCCTGCTTCTGCAGTGTAGACTGTTGTAATAAGTTCTCTTCTTTTGGAAGATGAGCCCCCTGCTGTACGGTCAGTGGATTAGGCCTAGGGTTTGGGAGGGATAATGGATTGCGGGAAGTATATGCACATAATTTGAACAAGACCTGTTTGTGGAATCCCCAGGTTTCTAATGCTACGAGAATGCAAAAATTGTTCGTTTTTCCGGTAATAGCTGCAGGCATGACCAAACTACATCAACTAATCAAAACGCTTACACAATCTGTTGACACAGAGTTATCCTCATAAACTGCAGTGCTGACGAAGTGCGGTGCCCCCAGAGAGTCTTACAGAGAGTGTTAAAAATTGCGCTTAATGAGTCCCGGGCTCCACGAGGAATGCAGTCTATCCTCTGCTTTACATGTTCGTCGGATCGAAAAGCAAATTGTATACTCACACATCCAGTACTTTCTTCACACATCTCATACTTGCAATGGCCAATCGCAGGAATGCATTTCTTATCTTGGGCATTCCAGCTTTGCTACTCAACATTGTTTCATGCGAACTCATGAAAACTGGTTCTGGTACATTTAAGTTTGTAAGAAATGGAACCTTCTCGTTCCAAAACGCTCGGCGTTACATCACTCACAACTTTGCAACAACATTTTTTCCATTGGTGCAACACACAATCGAGAAAACATGACATATGATAATTTGTTTTATATACATAGCGCCAATTCGTATCTTCAGACAAAGTGCCTGCGCTTCATCCAGTGACAAATTAGGTCGTCATGTGATTGTGCGGAGAATACCATTCTCTTTCATGATACTGCACTCCACAAAGAACAACGAGCTCAGTCGGCCTTTCGTGCCACTGTACAGAAGCTGTTCGCAGAGAAACCGTTCTCCCCGAAGTACAGTCGATATCTCGACAAAATGCTTTCAGGATAGCAGTTTTCAATAGAGTTCCAGAGAGATCCTATCCCTTGTGAGATCACAGCGAAGCGTTAAAAGTATGTTTTTCATCTACACCCTAAAGCGTTTCGCCTTATTGCTTTTCTCATTAGAGGGTTGATCCCGTGCGAAGGAAAATATTAAATACGTACGCCTATCATAGCTCCTGTACTATAATCTTTCTTGCTTCGAAGGAAATGTAACTTTGTCGAGCTTCCAAGCATGACCAAAATTATTCGTTGCAGGATGACTCCTGGCAACTGCTACCAAGCAATCTGCTCTGTGAGCTCTACATAACACTAAGATATATTTCAAAATCTGCACCCCCGGCAGGAAGGTTGCTGAGGATTTCAGAGCGTTCCTGGGATAATGTTGACTCGTGCATACCGCACTAGTCAACTAAGTTCCTGCAGCACCACGAAAACACGTAGAAGGTGTTGCGATTGTCCATGGTAGAGGGTCCTGCCCTCCTATAAATACGTGAGGAGAGGATTATCCGAATATTTTGTCCTCCCCTCAGAAAGTGCTTGTATTCCTGAGAACGACTGCTCAAAAGATTCACAGAGTCCAGTTGGCCACTGCTTCTGTCACAAAACCCAAGGCCTCCGACAATGGAAACAAATGGCCCCTATCTCATATTCGCGCTTGCCGCGCGACTACTCGCCTCCACAACAAGTGCTGCGTGCCGGAAACCAACGATTCTGGATCTATCCCGCCTTAAAGGGAAAGTCAACACTAAAAACGCCGACGACTGTGTCATAAGATGCTCTGACAAGACTTGGGTCCGTGCCATTCGCCTCAATTACTGTCTCACCGATGAGGTGCTGAATGAAATCCGGCTCGCACACCGTTAATGTGTGCCCCGCTGCGTCCCGCCTTGCGTGGCGCTGCCGGCAACTACGTTGTCAGATACAACAGAGGTCATTGAGACAGAAGTTGAGGCTGGTGTACCTCCAGAGGATGACGCCGTGGTGGTGTATGACTACTTGCAACCTGACAAGATTGAGGTGTCTTTACCGAAAGAAAGACTGTTTTTGGGTACACAGTCCAGAGTTTGTATCTGTCGGGAACCAATGACTTGCAAGCAGGGACGGCAAGCCAGGCGGGTGTGCTTCTGTACTGTTCCAGAGATTTGTCGCAGACAGCGCGGGACCAGGGAAATACCCGGCTCTTCCCTGGATGACGTGCAACCCAAACCATCTGCTGCTACGATGTAGCTTAAAGTACATGCCGTAGACAGCAATGGTAATTCTTCGACCATCCTCTGAATTGGACAGGACATTCCCTACCCATTGCTGCATTGTCTGCCGCAGCAGGAGCACTTCCTAATCCTTAACTCTGTCCGAATATTTCGAACTCTGTGGTGGGGCTTCTGGCTAATCCCTCACCAAACTCAATCACTTGGCAATTTTCTGATTATTCGGTACTATCAGCAGCAAGTATAACGAAGAGTTGCCAGATGCGCCATTACCATGGAAAGGGCTAAATTCGTCTGCGTGGGAGAGCAATCCAGTGAGCATACGGGGACGAATGACTGCTCATCCCAGAAGCAGCAGAGGGTTTCTCTGAAGCAGCGTTTGGGTAGGGTAGTCAGAGAAAATATTGTCGTTGCAAATGAATAAGTACATGGACTTGTGGAATCCAACCGACCATGCCGGTTTCGGCAGTTTATCTTTGAAAGTTAGATGGGCTATTTGTTGGAAGATACGGATATGAGAGGGCGAAATTGAGGGTTGTTAAAGCGGTAAATAGAGAGGTATTAAGAGTGAGTAAATTGACAGCGATGTCCCTTTTTCAGGGGCGCACGTTTGCTCCCGGCTGTAGATGATCACAGAGATTTTTTGCTTTGTTCGATGATGCCGGGAGTTCTTTTACGGATAGTGGAGAGAACTCCTGTCTTTTACATAATTTGTACTGTAGCAACCCTCTACGTCTCACAGTGGAGTTCGAGATAAACTCTTCAGTATTCTCAAGTAATCTATATCAACTACATTATTCTAACATGTAGCTAATCTACTAATATAGCTTGATCGGGGATGCATAACAGGGTAAGTAACTTGATGCGCATCTGCGGGACGAATCGAATCACTAGAAGACTTGTCATTCTAATTCTATAGCAGTTCAGGTGATTTGTGGTACCCTATTCCTTTGGTTGTTCAGAGGTGGCAGGAAATATATGACATGCCTCGTTGTATGAAGATGCGTTGTAACCGTGAAGTCCTGTACGTCAAAAGTCTCGGGTCTAAAAGGAAGAGCTGAGCTCTATGTAGGTGAGCAGCAGTAGGTTCGATAAGGGCACTTCAGTAGTCGTCAATTGCACTTAGGAAGAAATCAAATGAAAAATATTACAACTGCAGTCTACAAACACAGCAGCAAGTCTTTACCAGAAACAAGACGGGTAGATCCTCAGTAGTTTATTTTCTTCCCATTCGTATGAATAACGTCTATGCAGTGCTTTTGCAGTCACTTGGTTACAGCACGCCGTGTCAATGTATATATTTCATGTCAACCTTGCAGAATACATCTGGTTAAAGAATTGACATCTTCCAACTGTCCCCAATTGCAGTACGACCCTTTTGCTCGTATCTCCCATACATTTTCTGTAGGATCAAAGTCTGGAGAGTTTGCTGGCCAGTTAATAACAGACACGCAATTGTCATCTAGACACTTCGTGACAACAACAAACTGGTGACACGTTGCACCATATTTGCATCAATCGGCAGCCAACCAAAAGAGCTTCCGTGAATGGAAGGTGGTCTTCTTCTAGAGTCTTCACATGTTTCTCTCTATCTGTCTTTTCATGCATAGTCACTAACTTTAAAGGAGATGCGCGTGCCACGTAAGTCCAAAATCTAACACTCTGGATTTTGTTCGGATGGCAAAATAAATACTCAGGTTCTTTGCGTGAAGCAAACAGTCAAAAGACAAATCGATCTAGCCGATCAAGATTAAATTTTTTTTCATCTAATTGAACACTTTTAACCCGATGAGGTTGTGTCCAGAACAGTCTGCCCTGTGACAAAGATTAGCTATGCTTGTCGTCCTTTTCTTTCACTGCAGAAATCTTCTTCATATACTTGTGCGCTAAATGCGAAGCTTCAGATAGTATCCATCGCACCCTAAACGGAAGGTATAAGGCTCCGAGATCACCCAACGACTGCAATTTCCCCTGAGATCCTCCTACGATAATCCGGCGTTTATCGACAATAGCCAATAGGTTTGGCCCTCTTGATCCTGTCGACTGAGATTATCCCCTTGGATTACGTGGGAACCGTCGGAATACATCCCAGGAATGGCCGAGGATTCTAGCAACCTCTGTAGTTGGTGTACGGTGCACCTCATGAGCAATGATTTTCCCCTTCTTGAACTGGCTCGGCTCTTTCCCCAGGGACGTGATGGAAACACGTCTGATAAATGAAAGTGCTACAAAGAAGTTTGGTTGAGGCCGCCTGTTGCATCTAATATAGTTACATTGTTGCGGAAGTGTAAAACACCCCGACACAGGCTTCAAGATTCAAACTGTCGTTATACCTTTTGATGCTCGTTTTGCATATACGCGCCAGGGTGTTGTCTACATTTCCACGCAGCACAATGGTTTTTACGGCATCAGCAGAAGGTGGATGGCAGGCATTTAGTACCAGAATAAGAATCTGTGGTCTAAAGAAGTTTGTTAAGTACTTTCGAAAGTATCCGCTGTGGTGTACTTTTTGCCCCCATTGTACGGTACATTTGGTTGTGGCCTACCGTATCGAGCTAGTTTGAAACGAATGCCTACAGTACTGTCTACTTCAGTACCATATATGGGATGTTCGGTGTCATATAAGGCCCAATGACCAATTCGCAGTAGGTACCTCATACAAGGCAGATGTAGTGCCGGTCAACATTTAAACTCAAAATCACCTCGGTTTAAATGTTTTTATAGCATCCGAATACTCTCGATCTTCCCTAGAAGTGTAGGAGGAGTAGGTGAGAATGCTCACGAACGTGATCTGGGCTGTGACGCTTATAGACGTTTAAGGACGGGGTCTTGCCATTCTACTCTTGGAAATACTAGATGGAAGCTCACAAATCTGTAGTACTTGCTTTATCACAGCACTATCACTTCTCATATGCCGATTTACAAACCCCTTTGGCAGCTTTCCAAGCCTTGTTTATGGATTGAACTGGGATAACACTTACTACTTATTCTCCCGACTCAAGTCATGAACTCAATACTACGGTCTAGAGGCACCGAAACTACCAGTGCCTGTAGACCCTAGTGTCGATTTCGGATTTACAATCATATCGGGCAAAAATTCCAGTTAATAAATCATCACATTTTTTGGCACTTCCGATTTCTGTCCCAACTACACACTGCATGCAGTCTGCACAGTTCATGAAGGGTGGAGCTGTCCACATACCTGTATAGCGGCGATAAACGCAAAATATGTCCCAAATGTCCTTAGGAGACCCCAGTACACCTGACGTGTGCCTGCAACCTCTTGCCCTACCCGTATTGTTGGATAGAAAATTCGCGATTGTTCTCGTTCTCTTTCGTTTGTAACGGAGAATAGCGTTCAAGAGCGGGCGACGCTAACCGGGATACCAACAGAATGCGATCACCTGTCGACAACCTTGGCAAGGTCAGAGTGAACTGCAGCAATTAAGGTATTTTTCAGCCGAAAGGTTATCCATCCATGGAAATTACGGCCTCCGCAGATGATAAAAAGTGCAAGCGAAGAGAAAATCACTAGTCACGCCGAAAACGGATTCTTTGTTGCCAATGGTCCAGAGCAAGAAAAAAGTCAACCTAACGCCTGACAGTCGGAGCTGTGCACGGATGCTGTCATACTCATCATTCAGCAAAGTCACAGGGCCCGACGAGGCACATGTACAGAGACATCTGGCTGGAATTCTGATATCACCGGTATAATGGGAGCTTGTCCGGAGATCATGCTGGAAGTGATTGGACTGACGTGCAGAAGGGCTTGGAAATTCGATAGAACAGTACAGGAGAGTTTATTTTTGAAGTTCTCGAGCACACTGTCAACCCCTTTTGACGACAGGGTATGTATGTATGGGTAGACCTTCCTGATTGACACGCTTCCGCCCGCAAAGTTATGATCAGAAAGGACTCTTTTCAACAGAGTATGCCCGCATGAAATCCATCAAGGTTCTCACGTTTTGACCGCATGTCATTGGCCTTCTTTGAAGTACTGCAGAGAGCGTAGAGCAATATTCCCAGTAGGAAGTATATCAAGTCCGCTCGTTTTGCTCACAAGACGCATCGCAATAATCTGGAGCTGGCCTGTAACACCACCGCGTTTACTGAAGCTGAACACAATACTGCGAACATGAACCCTTGATGAATACTAGCCGAGGAGAACTTGAAGGAATTAAGTGGCCTGTGTACTTCAAACATTATTCTGTCTCAGCGCACATCAAAAGATCGGAGTATGTCGCCGTTGTAGATGCTGGAAGGTGGCTAGAGCGTCGTCGATAATTCTGCTTCACGCTCCGCTTAAGAAAAATGACGTACACATGGTTGAACGCAAGTATGCCTGCCGCAGTGTGAGTGATATCATAGCTCATATGCTGTTGATGTGACAAGCTATTGTTTAAGTCTGGCGGACTACTACGTGCCCCTACAATGTCGTGACACCCGTTCTATTCCAAATAGCGCAACCATGGTTTCATTCTTGCGGAATTGTCTGCGGCAGCTCCTGTTCTGTGCCCTCGAAGACAGCAAAAGTACTCGTCGAGTTCTGTCCGAAGCCCACAGGTCTTGAAAAGGTAGCCGAACACGGCTCCACTGGTGGCCATCTTTTATGGTTGTGGTGAGGCCTAGAATGATGCCGACTGACGATGCTGACGATCAAGCTCATGCCATTGCAATCTGGTGATCTGAATTCGTTCAACGGGATTGGGATCATGCCACCGGGATAGATCTATCCAAAGCTATTTTGTAAAACGAGACCTTGGCCTGAAGTGATGGGAATCCAATTCTCCAAGCAAAAGGCCCGGACTGCCACCCGAGGAGTCCGCAAACATTCCTGTGCGGTATGCCTCCGAACGTACCGAAAAGAGCGTTCTTCTAGAGATTGTCATACCGTGTTCCCGGAAATGGATGCAAAAATCCACCAAGTCCAGTATGAAGGTAGCTCTCCCACCTGTGCTGCAGATTTGGGAATGCCGCGGAGTGCTGGTTCCGGAGGCATTACAAAAAGTGGAGTTCGACTAGTATGGTAATGTTTCGCGTGTACGCACACTTCCAGAACAATATTGATTTGGACTGCGGCATGCCGTGAATGTACGTTCCTCCTACTCGCGGATCAGTTACTTGGACAACAACGAGCTGATGCTGCGAATTGTGCTGTACACTGCAGTTCCGCATCGCACCTCATGTACGTCAGTGCTACAGCATGACACACAGTGGATCACGCACGCATGAGCTTATCTCAAACTTTCCGTACCCTCAATTGCCCTCCGAAAGACTACGAGTGACTATAGGAAAGACTACTACGCGCGTCAAGCGCCATTTCTGCCTCTACGAGACTGAACACTGTTCTCTGAGATGTGCTGGTACACTGGCTGAGGTTGACTTGTGCCTAACTTTTAGTATAAAGGACAAAGTTAGAGTCTCTGCACTTTTTCCTGAGACAGGAACCGAACTATTTTCGAACTCAGACGAGGGCTATCTTGCAATCCGCGTGAGAATAGGGAGATTGCTCGAGTGCTGCGTCCATATTCCCGGACACGGATATGGACTTCCCCTACGTGCAGTAGTCGACAAAACTTCCCAACTGTACTGCAATTTTTAAATGGTATGAAATGTTCACTTTCGTGACATTCTAAAATGTAGAGCTTGCCCCCACGGCGGTATTCGGCGTGGATGCCGATATTGTGAAAGAGCTTCTGGACTGCCGCATCGAATGATTGTCTGCACTCACTATTCGCAGTTCAGCTTGGGTTGAAACGAGCAGCTTCTACTGCGAATCGTGTACTGAAGTATAATTCTATGTCATACCATACACACCTAGAAGGCGCACGACGACCAATAGAATGCCTCACGCGAAAGAGCGAGCGATGGACGCTCCATACTGCTAATTTCGCACCGGCTGAGGGCGCACCACTGCTTTGAAGACTGCAAAGCCCACCGTATAGTATCTGCGGCATTAGAACACTGATGAATTTGCTCAGGGCTATCCAGTGCCACTGGCTCAACCAGAAGTGGGCCGACTTTATTTGACAGGAGCTGAACTGAAAATCCGTGCACTGAATTCCAGGGCATTCTTGAAACCAAACTGGAACGCAGAAAACGACTTTCTTCTCAACGCGTAAGAAATGGTCGTAGATTGCGCCAGTACTGGAAACCGGCGTTAGTTAAGTGCGTCGCAACGATAAGATCATGAACCGTATCGTGAGGCTCAAGTATAGAGTTTACGTTCTTTGCGTTGTGTTTGCGTAATAGTGCTTGCCCAGTGCATTGTCGCATTACTGAACGACAATGTGTGAACGATTTCATACATCTGACATTGAATGGTTGAAGAAAAGGTCTTGCCAAGTTCAGCCCAGTGCTTAGGTCCTACAGTAGCGTGGGCATCGTCGAGTACAGATAACCTTTTATCCTGTACTCTAAGGCCATCTATCGTTAGAATGGCGAAGGTAGGGGCAGAAGCCAACACCTTGCACCAATCTTGCGATACCCGTACTGTATATGACATCCAGATGACGTGAGGCGCAAATCTCTTGTCCTACCCCGGTCTGAATATTTGGGTAAGACGGATACAAACAGAATGAGGCGCGAGACGACCTCAAAGTGAGGTTTTGTATGTTTATTACATGGAGTACAAAAGGACATAGTTTCAAGTTTGGTCAGGTGTCACTAGTGAAAGGGGTTCTGCATTTTCCATCAAGAAAATACGTGAGGAGATGGTTGTTGCTTGTCGGTGTCAGTTTTGCATACGGATCTCTCCATTTGCTTCTATACGGGCAGATAGCAGCCCTGGTCACTAGTGACATCCTCGTAGTCGGACTTCACATTTCTTCTGAAACTTCTGTTTACGGCAATGGCGCCTCCAAAACCGCTTGCTTTTCCCAGCGACCGTGCCCGGGGCTCAGGACAAGTCTTTCGTAGCCGCTATGGTGTGTCGTGCCCGTCAGAGCTGGGTTTCGAATTCGCGAGTAGCGTTGAAGATTGCTTTCCAGAACCACATTTATTGACCGATTTCAGAAGCTACTTACTCTCCTTAAATAGTCGTCGGAATGGCAACCCAATACCTGGGGTTGTTGAACTAGAAATCGATATATCGAGAATCAAACTTACTTGCTCTGCCACGCCTGTTCGTGCGTGCGTATATACACCTAACCGTATCAGTGTCGCCCGCACTTTCCTAACCTTCAGCCCCTCTACTCTTCATACGACCAATAGAAGCCCTTTCACTAGTCGAGGACTGCTGGGGCCCTCCCAGTACACTGATTCCGTGGTGCGGCCCACCCTTTCCTTCTGGCATGAAGCACACATGGTATCATATCGTCACAGTTTGCGTCACACGGTCCTCAAATCAATTCATAGCGCGGATGAAATGCCCGTGCTCGAAGAAGAGAGAGTTGAGGGATACCTGGATCTTCTTCATCTTGATCAGATCCGCCCCCCCACTTGCTCCCTTCCCTCCTTGTATACAAACAGTTGCGAATAATCGCAGGAAAAGAGAGAGAAGCGCACCGCCCTCCTCCCGGTTGCTGAAAAGCTCCGCGTCTTTGTTTTAAATGTGTCAGTGTAGTCAATCCGCGTTCCTTGCTACAAGCAACCCCTTCCGGTCAGCAGAGACGAGCCCCTCGCCGTGGCTATAAACAGCTTTTCTCCCAAATACCATTCTCAGACCGACGAAGGCGGAAAGCCGACCCACTCCTGCGTCCCGCCGCGCACACGTTCGCGAAGCCCACACTGAATATCCTCTTTGTTCGTGAGCCTCGATCGGTAGCATGTATGGAACGGGGTAACGGGAAGTTTGGAGCTCTCGGCTTACTGTGTTGCACTTGTCTCCCCGCGCCCTCACAGTCGGGTTCCACCGGGTCTCGTTCGGCTCTTGTACAACTGCATCCTTCGTGATGCATGAGCTCTTAATAGACAAAAACAGCTTCCTAGCCGGATAAGGGTTCCACCTTGGCGTAAACATCTCGGGCTGGAGGCTTGCATTGAGAACGGCGCTGCATTCCGCGAGGTTCTGAAGGCATGTGTAGCCACGATACCCGAGTTTACCTTCTCACGTCTGAGATCAATCATACCAACTACCTCAGTCGCTAGCCCCATCCACAAGAGTCTTCAACACGTGTGTCTGATGGTAATTGGACTTTCAGATGTCCGGTAGCAGATCAGTACCCTCAAGCTTCCCAAAGTGCATATACTTATCCATGAAGAACTGAAACCGAGGCTTTGCTACGACGTTCTCGATAGTGAGATATAGGTGCGCGGTCGGTGCTCGATGGGCATATGAATTGGAAGTAGGCAGATCATGGGGTATGCTTAGTCTCCTATTACCACTGACAAGTTACCTTTGTCGTGTTGTGGTGGGCCGGAGTACGCGGGTTCTTTCCAAGCTCCCAGAGGCGGATCGAAAATCGAGGTACTATGGGTAGTGTCGACGAGCGGATGTCTCGGGACCAGCCCAGAGACTATCTGCATCTGCAGGCCACTTCCACGTTCGTATGTGTTATTGTTGGACGCTTATATCTTCTCGGCTCTCTCTTTCTTGCGGTACTAGGTCCTAGCCTTCTCCCGACTATTTCTTCTGGAATGCGTCACTGTGATTTTGACTCTCGTCGACCGCGCCGACAGCACACCTTCCACAGGTCGAGGAGTTGAACTTTACAACAGGAGCGCCGATCCAGTCCTAGAAAGATCTTTCGTTGCAGGCAGGCCTGCTGCGGCCATCCGTGGATGCACTGCAGAGTCGGATGCAGTGGTGGGCAAAGCAGGGGTAAGTTCGACAGAGCTGTATGTTGAGGACGCACCACCTAGGGTCGTCACGCAAGCCATGGCAGCATTCATTCGAGAACTGCCGGCAAAGTACTCAGTAACTTTGTTTGCGAAGCGTTTAGCTGGGGCCTTTTTGCGTTCGTCCATATCTTCTCGAGAGTTATCGTAATTCTCCAAAGAGAGGAGCCTCTCGTAGAGGTCGAGCTCTTGTACGAAAAGTCAAAAGAACCTATATCGCTAACTCTCGGTGTTCAGAACTTCGTTGTAACTAAGGCTTACGCGCTTCGCGTACTTGTCAAGCAAAGTCTAAGGAAACTTAGAAAAGCTTGCAGGAGCATTTCTGTATAGCCTCACGGTGAAAACGTCCGTAATGGTCTTACTTGTTGTTGATCAGCGATGTGCCAGTCATAAACGAACCATCGACTCTAAGGATCTCCGACAGAAGATACGCGTCATCGAGGTATTCCACGACGAGGTTCGTACACATTGTTTTGTCCACAATCAGGTCGCGCAGACGTTTCACCACGCCTGATTGTTGGAGGAATAGTTGGGCTACGCGCAGGTAGGGGCGGTAGGCAGATGGGGCCGTTGCTGACAGCAGAATGGCCTTTGTCATTCTTTCTCGACATCACCTCCGACACAACACGAATGGGTCCATGTAGTTCTCTAGGGCACTAGCCCGCATGACTTGTATAACTTTCGTGAGGTAGTGGAACAGAAACTTGTCCATGCGGACCAGTCCAGAGGAGGTGTTCTGCTAGGACGAGCCGGACATGGAATGTATACTCGTAATACCAAGTCTTTCCTTGTGACAGTGAAAGTGCACGCGTCGACCTCCGTGAAACCTCCCCGTGCCGCCTGGTTCCTCTTTTCGGCGAAGGATTGCTTGGCGGCGGTAGAAGCCGTCCGCCATAGAGCAGTTGACGCTTTAGTGCAACACCGTGCCATCCCGGATCCTCTCATCAGCCTTATGCGGGGGCAGGGGGTTATCATAACCGTGCATGTTGACGGAAGAGACGGGAATGCTCTCTTGCCGCTGCGCTCAACCATGTCAGTCCGCAAGCCGTTAAGAGTGTACTCCATGCTCTGGCGCAGAACGCACTTCGGATTTGCTGTCCGCGTACTATACACGTAGACCTGGGTGGAGGTAAAGCCGCCCGTTAAGAGAGCCCGACGCGACACTGGCTCCTATCACAACTCCATGCCCGTCATGTTGGAATCTTCATACTAGAGAATCTCCGGCGGGAGAGAGTGGTCACACGAGAGGCGCCCCTGGATGGGGGCGTCCTGAGGTAGGCGATCGCGTGGAGGTGAGTTTAACGTAGAGGGCTCTCCGCACGCTTCGAGCCAAGTGTTTGACGGCACCGTTGTCGTCTGCGTAGGCCGCTGAAATTTTGCCTTTGCTTGCACATCCATGCACGGCGCATACCAGTCGGGGTTGGCAGCCGCCATGGGAAGTGTTTCTGACATTGTGGGAACATGGCAGTCGTGAGGAAACGGAAAAGACAAAAGGCAAGCAGAAGGAATGCCGTGATGGGAAGAGGGAAAAGACAAGTGAGATTTTGTCTGCGGGAGATGGTGTGGCAGTGATATCAGAAAATAGAAGCACCGAAAATGGAAGGTTGTAGGGTACGAGCGGCAGCGTCGTGGAAACCACGGAAGAGCGAATCTGCGAGATTGGGGGTAATTGGTGTGGTGGAGAGAAAGACGCAAGTCTGAGCGGTCTGGAATAGCGCAGCCTAACATTTCGGAAACACACAAGTTTGAGCGAAGCAGAGGACGTCCGCAGTGCTCGGGGTAGAAATCTACACATATAAAAGTATATGAGTAACGCAATCGACGAAATTGACGTCAGAGAACAACACCAATCTGCTCGTATAAGTGTTCATGAGCAGATCTCTATTACTGCCAGTACCCACACCCGTTGAATACAGTTTTTCTCTGCACGTCAAACCTCTCTTTCCCGCTATTGCGACCATGGAATTGCGCACTTAGTCGGCGACCATTCTTGCCGCCGAGTCTAAAATTTTATCTTTGGCCTCTCAACAGTGCCCTACTAGTGGAACCTGAATCACCAACTCGCAAGTAGTGGTTATAATCGTTCTACTGCACGCCACTGGATGACCCTCCTACGCCTGCTTCGAAGATGCTCCCATTCCGTTACTTTGTCATTAGCTCCTTACCCTTCAGATTCAAGCGCGTCGTCACATTATACCGTTGTTTTGTCAGGGAGGGCTCTCTGTGAGAGTTCCGAGCAATCTCCCTGAGAATCCTCGTCCGCGTTTTGCGCTTCAGAAGTAGCGCTGTTTTGCTCCTCGTCGTCCTCACATAAGTATCGAGCGTCACTCAGAATCACGGCCACTTCCAATAGTGCCACGACGACTTCAGCCTTATGCTTCGGACGTTCAGGGGGCCCTTTTGGCAATTCGACGATAGTGGCCACCAGGTTGATCCGTTCCTTGACTATCCCTGATATTCTACCTCCGTAGATTCTCGCCTTTTTCCGCCTGTCCTGATGCAAACCTGCGCATCTGAACGTTCCATGAGACGGGATAATCATCTTTCCTGTCGCGAAAATCCGCTTGGGAAACATGTTGACTCCTGCACCACCGTAGCTCACCGTCGATTGGCTCACCATCACACAGCCGGACAACGCTTGTACAGCCGTGGATGTTGACGGGCGTTGCGTGTTCAGGAGACCGTAGTACTTTGCTGGCCCGTTGATGAACAATACCCGTGAAATGTATAGAGATGGAATGGGATCTCTACGTGTGTGTTTCTGAAAATCGATGCGGACGCCCGCTGCGTGCAGTACGAGGTCTAGTAATACTCGTGATTTAACACACGTTTTGCAGTTCCAGGCCTGGTATTACTACACCTTGACTTCGATCAGGTGAACTTTCGATTCCTATATTACTACACTCAGACTTCTACCATGTGCACGTCCGGGTCCAGTGTTACTAGACTCGGACTTCCACCGATTGGACGTCCAGGTCTAGTAATATTACACTTCGAACTGCACTTTTCGAAATCACTGATCTAGTAATACTAGCTCACATATTACGGTCTCTGCAAGTCTGGGATACAGTTGTACTGTTCAGTGTACTCCGACGTGTGGGCGGCATCCCTACTTTCGCTACATTACAACTGCAGTTTTCGTAGTTCTGAATGTAGTCCTACTTCGCATCGCACTTAGCGAAACTAAACCGAACATTCACTGCGCGCGTTGAACGTCCCGTCTAGCTCTACTACATTTCCATACTGCTGCAGAAATAGTCCTTCTCGAGTGTTTGGAACGACCTCCATTCTTACCATCATGCCCGACCATCACCCATGCTCCCTCGCCCTCTCCACCTCCAATGACCCACATTCTCTGCATTGCATCGCACACTGCACGACTTGCCGCTTTTCAACGACGCCTTCCATCCCGCCGACCATTCCTTCCTGGTTGTACACCACACTCCACCATCACCAGCACGCCCTGACCCTCTCCACCTCCAACAGCCCGCACTCCCCGCATCGCATCGCACACCACACGCCGCGCCACTCTTCAACGGCGCTACCAACCTCGCCGACCATCCCTTCCTGGTTGTACACCACACTCCACCATCACTAGCACGCTCTGACCCTCTCCACCTCCAACAGCCCGCACTCCCCGCATCGCATTGCATAACATACGTCTTGCCACTCGTCAACTACTGCACTAGTCCCGCCCACGATCCCTTCCGGTTTGGACACCCCACCCCACCAGCACCCCCTCTCCCTCACCCTC
>JAUKWC010066383.1:0-35295 GCA_032356245.1 Endocladia muricata | reverse complement strand
CCCCGGCGGAGGTTAGGGTGGTGGATTGGCACGGAAGCAGAGGAGGACGAGGATGGGTGGTTGGACGTACGGTTGTGTGTGGCTTGGCCGTGGCGGACAAGGTGCACGAGCTTCTGGCGGAGGTTGGGGTTGAGGGTTGGGATAGCACCGGGCGGGACCTCCTCGCAAGTGATCAAGGTTTCCATGGAGGGGGGGCCCATGGTGGCGGGGCGGCGTGACGGCTGGTTGGGGTGGGTCTGGAGAGAGGCGGGAGGGCGCAAGTGAGATCAAAAAAGAGGAAACGGGGTGAGTGAGAAGGCGGAGAGAGGGCGCGCGCGATCGTGGAGTCTGGAGAGGAAACGGCTGATGCCAAGATGGAGAGTGGCGAGTTGGGGTCAAGGGGAGGTGAGGTGTTCCGCTTGTGGGGCAGAAGTACGAGAGTAGTCATAGCAAGGCGTTAGGGGAGGAGAAAAAGAGCATCAGAGAATGCGGACCGGAGAATGTCTGGATGATGTGTACGTGGACACGTGGTGCATTGGATGCAAGGGGGGGGAATGGGGGTGAACTAATGTGTGGCAACAAACATAAAAAAAGAAAGTTTCATTTCCAAATGTTTCGAGGAATGTACAAGGGAGAGTAGAAAAGTCACGGCGCATGGGTAGGGGAGTACTTCCAGTACATGTATATGTAGAGTAGCAGGTTTTGGGGTGCAGGGCGTGCTTGGGGCAGGGAAGCGGCGAATGCGATTCCATTATCGAGAATTAGACACCTGGAAAGTGTCGCATTGGGGGGTGGGGGTGGGGGTGGGGAAAGGGTATTGCTAAAAGGAAACCTATCTTAAATTCTGGGATTACATCCAGACAAATTCTGTAATGGCCCAGTACATTATTATGCAGAACGAACCCCTGTTTTCGGAATGTGAACCCTTATGGAGGGGTTCATTTCTAAACCCAGTATTTTGGGGACAATGGATTAGGGCTAGGGAAGTTTGGGGAATAACGATTGGGGAACTAGAGGTTTTCTGAAGGATTAGAGTTCACGTTGTTCGTGGTGGGGCTGTGAGAAATTGCGTGCGGTAGTTGCAGAATTCTCAGCCATAATAGTGCGACTACGTCTGGACAATTCTGCGACTAAACTTCCAGAATTCTACTAGATGTATGATATCTGTCAACATTTGCATATCTCTGCGATTCGGTCGCATCGATAACTGCAGAGAAGTGAACTGTTAAAGAAAACCGAACTGCAATTCCTCAGGGTAAGTATAAGCTGATTTGCGCGAAAACTTATTTGCTTCACATCCACCCCTTCCACTACAAAACACATCCCTCACATTCATCAGTCAGACATTACCATGAATGTGTGAAATTAGCCCCTCCCCCCTGACTCCGTCTCTCACTGATAAGAAAGGTACCGTCAAAACCAACGCATGACGCCAAGCGCGCATTTTGAATCCTGAGTATATCTTCATAGTACGAAAAGTGGCCACTACAAATATAGACCATACAGCGTTTGGAAAAACGCGACCGAAGTTTGATAATGCTGTAGACAAAGTTTAGGAGAATGCCACTGCACAAAAAAAGGCAATATATAAGGCCATGCACGACAATTGTAAGCATAATGAGGACTAGTTTGACAGGCTTGATAGCTTCGAGCGGCGTATGTCCGGTATACAAGGCAAAGTGCGAGAGTTAGACAAGTTTCCTGTGGACATGCGACAAAGATGCGATGTAGTGATTGCATTAAATGATACATAGAGAGCTTCTCATCTGGAGCATGACGCAAACAACAACAGAATCAGAACGGAGCTCGTTGCACCTGCAGCTAATAGGAAGAAAGGTAGTACTGGGTCTGCTTCGGGCACCGAAAATGTCGTACCCTTTCCGAAGAGGAAAGCAGTGCAAAGTACGACAACTGAGCAGCGTTGCATAGTGAATAACACTAGTGTAAACATGTACAATAGGGACATTGTTAGAGTTCATCTGGAGTGTGAGAAATTGCAATTTGAGCAGGAGCAAGCTGATATCGACAGCGAAGAGCGGAAGAACGACGACGACAACAGAGGCCAGGAAGTCTAGGAGATGCGAGAAGTAGAACTAGCACAGGACAAGGTACTGATAGAGGCCTTGAAGAAGAGGTGAAGATCGGATCACTGGTCACAGTCTGCAGTATCTCCTTTATAGGGAAACATATCATGAATGTTTTGCTCTACTCGACTTCTGCTCTTGCAAGCCTTTCTGCGGGGCTGCAAACGAAGTTTCTTTTCTAAGGCCACAAGCTTGCGTGCGTGAATTGTACCTTCACCCCCAGATCGCCTGCAGTAGAATTTTGCTTCCCGTGGATGGACTTCTCTTCGTGGTGGGGGCTACCAAAATTGTCTTCCAGAGTCAATGAGGCACGGTCCAAGTAGTGCGGTGTCTACCTGGCGTGTGCACAGTTTCTCGTGCAACAGAACAGCATGCAATCTATGTAAAGAGGCCGAATGAGGGAGCTCGTCAATCTCGAATTTGTCCTTAGAATTAGACGCAGAGAAGCCTAGTTTCACGTTCTTGAGAGCCTGCTCGACAGTGGTATGTGAATAGGATATAGCCGTGTCGAAGTATATATTCTCGACACTTAGACTGCTTCTTTGAGACGGAGTTTCCATCAACCACTTCTTGCTGTACGCTAAGTCTCCATCGTGGCAATTTTGTCGACCCTATATCCGCAACAAACCCTGCAGTTGCTAATTGAGAACCCATCGCGTGTTCGCAGTGCAGTCGTGAAGAATCCCTTTGAGTGGTCCCTATGCAAGCAGTATCCTAATGCTCGGGCTACTGAAAGATCGGAACTTTAGTGCATGCCCCCTGCTGTGTCCGTTGTACGCCAGAAGCTGGGTCTGATAAATGGGCGAGCATCTCTGACAACGGTTCTATCGATGATACGGAAAATTTTCTTCAAGACGCGATTATTTCTTTTAGCGGCCTCTTCACGCCTTTCACCGTTCTCCCGGTTTTAAGGGGAGTTTTTGTTTGCAATAATCAGTCCAAACCTTATTTCTGTTGCTTGTACCGTAGGTCCCGGAAGATCTCACATATGTAATGAGCATGTTTGCCGGAGGAGGATTCCATGCCTTTCGATCTTCGCAGGCGTGGAGAGTCTCCGGAAAACGATAAAAATTGAAAGTTCTGGCGAGACTGAGTCGAGACTACGAGCGGCTTTTACTAGCGCAAGCGACCACCCTGTCGACGCACCCATTCTTACCAAATAAGATTTATCGAAGCGGGAGTATAAATCCCATGTCGAGTCGATGAGGGAGAGTTGAAATGAAAGAGAAATTACGAACAGTTAATATGGTTGTTCTTGAGAATGCATTTGCGTCACATAACTTTTTCGTTGAAAGGCTGCAAGGAAGTAGTTGAAATACTTGTAGAAGATGAGAATGCTGATGCAGAATAGTCATGGGAACGTTCTTAAAGAGAGCACGGGGCAATACTCAAGTCACGTGCTGTTCTTCGAATGGCTTTCTGCGTGTAATCTCGCTGCCTGCTACTCTCCACGACAGGTTTTCTTCGTGTGGAGGATCACCGAATGTAGAATTCGAGGTATTAGTGGCATGTTTCCGTACAAGTTTTGAAGCGTAAACTGGACATGAACAATTTGTAATCAGCAATTCTGCAAGTAATTCTGCAAATGCAGTGGGCTATTTCTCACGTGGCAATTGCAGATTTCTTCCAGGCGTAACCGCGCAAACCATAACTGCAAACGTTAATGATTCAGACTACGTGTCGAAACTTGTGTGCGAAGCTTTAGCAATGAACGCCCCTGAGGACTGTGAATATTACATACGCGCGCTCAAGTAGTTGACAATCGTCTGTGTTTTCAGAAATGGATGCAGAGATCGACCTGGTGCAGTACCCCTGTAAACCATCCTGCCATCATACACATTTCGGAGTTGCGTGAATTGCTGACTGCCGCGGCATTCCGAACCGTGGAATCCTTGTAGTATGGCGGGTTTTCGCATGGAGGCCCACCTGTGAAAAATACTATTCTGAGCTGCCGAGTGGAGTGAATGCCCGCATCCTACATCGTCAGTTCATTTGCTAGTGACACACGGTGCTTGTAGTGTGAATTGTGTACTAAACCGAAGCTCCGGATCTCACCTAACCTTCCTCAATGGTGCGCGATGAGATATCACCTGGCTCACGCGAATTGGCTTACATTGCACCTTCCATACTCTTAATTACCTTCCGACGGATTGCGCGATACTGCAATGAAGACAGCTACGTGCTTTGTGCGCCACCTGCGGCTCTAGAACACTGGGAAATAGGCTTGGTGATGTTCAACTGCACTAGCATACCCCGAATCGTGCCTGCCATTATATCGCAAGGAACGAAGTGAAGAAATATGCGGTGAATTCTCCGACAGTGTTATTACTGTAGTGGGTCGTACACGAGGACCATCTCGTAACTCGCGTAAGAATTGGCAGATTGCACGAGGGCTGGTGAACTACGGCAGTTTAGCGCGTGCCGACAATAAGACGCTTAATCGTATCGCGAGGAGCAAGCGTAGTGTTCGTATCCTTTGCATAAATGTTGCGCAGTTGAGGCTGCTGCGTGCATCGTCACGAAACTGATTAACGACGCGCGCACGGAATTACACATTCGGAAATGAGTAAGTCGCGACGAAGTGTTGCCAATTGGAGCTCAAGGATGAGGCCTCCAGTCTATTGAGCACCGTTCAATAAAGAGAGACTGTCTTCCTTCGCTGTGCGGCCACGTGTTTTTAATAGGACTACGGGAGAACAGACGCTAACACCTCACTCCATCTTCGCTTAATTCATACTATATGTGGACACTGCAAAACGGCAGAGGTAGACTTCTTATGCATGGCATGTCTCAAAGAAGTCATACGAAGCGTACAAACAAAGGAGAACGCGGGTCCATGTCAAAGAGAAGCTGTAACTGTGTACTTCGTGGAGGTGAAACGTAAATACTTTTTAAGATTGTTGGGGTGTTACTAATGTCAAGGGTTCGGATCTGCGGGCGTGAAAATACATGCGCAGGTGAACGTTTTTATTCAAGCTCAATTTCGCGTATCCACCTGGTCATGTCCTTTCACTTGAGCGGACCTCAAGCGCAAACAATAGCTGCACCCCCCTCGTCTGAGTTCTCATTTCTTCTCAGACCTTTTCGTTTTCGCTACAGCGCGGCCATACACGCCCACTATTTTCGGCGACCATTCTAGCGTCTCAGACTGGGTATTTCATAGCCCTTATAGAGTGGCCTACTCGCGGGAAGTGATTCTCGCACTCACTTGTACTTTTAAAGATCGTTCTACTGGGCGCTATTCAGTGCTTCCTTCGTGATTCTTCCTAATCTTCTTCACTGTTCGTCAGAGTGCCAATCATATCCTCGTCGTTGTCGGCGTCAAAACGAAGATCCCTAAAACCGACCTTGTTTACCCTACTACTCCCCTCAGTGCCCGAGTCCGGAAACACAACCACGTCCACGTCGCCCTCACTTTCCGACCCCGCGGCTCCTCTAATCTTCCTACCAGCAGCAGGGGCCGTCCTAGGGGCCAGGACGTGCAATACGCCTCTCAGTGTGTAGGAAACCTTGTCCAGCTAATCCTTCCCTTCAGGCATGAAGTATACATGGCAATGTATTGTCATCTCATCCGTAATGAATTCCTCACGTGTAGCCCCGCTGTGCCTGAGATGCCTGTGTCCAACAGCATTAACGTTACGCAGCACAAAGATAGATTTTATCTTCACTAACGCCTCCACTGCCGTCTACTCGCCGTTCCCTCGTACGCGAACACGTACGAATATGAATAAACCCATAGAAGGAGGCACATCGCCCGGCTCTCGATTGCAGAGAAGCCCAGTATCGCCGCTCTCGTTGTCTCGTCGAAGTCATTGGGCAGCGCTTCGTGAGGGCATTCCTCCGTGGTTAGCAAAGATCGACCTCCAGTCTTAGGCAGCAACAGCTTCGCGCCAAATTTCATCCTCAGACTGACGTAGCCCGTAAGCTGACCTACCAACGCGACGACCACGTCCGACTTCGCGAATCACACAAACAAATCCCCTTCTCGTTCTCAAGCTTCAATCATCAAGCTCTGCCTACCACAATACAAGGCGATTCGAAGCTCCTGGTGTGCTGCGTAGCCCGTGTCCTCCCCTTCGTTCACAATCGGGTTTCACTAGGTCTCGTTGGGCCCCTGTCGTAGAACAGACTCTTCGTTCAATGTGCTCGAAACGCACGAAAACAGCTTCTCAAGAGCGAAAAAGTTCGACGGAGGTGTCAACGTTACGGAATGAGGCTTTCGCGCGAATAGCCGCCGCAGTCGGCAAGAATCGAAATGTAAGTGTAGCCAAGGTGCTGGCGCTTACCTTGTCGCTTCTCAAAGTGTGCATAGCCACTGATAGAGTCACCGCTTATGTCAGCTACAGTCCGTCACACGAGCGTCCTATGCTAGTCGGGCTTCCAGATGTCTCGACCCAGATCCCTACCCTCAAACTTGCGAAGGTGTATGTAGCTAGCCATGAAGAACTAAAGCCGATAGATGGCTGCAACGCCCTTGCTCGTGAGGTATGGGAGCGCATGGTGCTCAACGGGTAGTGAGATTGGAAGTCGCTAGGGCATCGAGTGCGGGTCGTCCCACCGCACCAGGCGCAAACTGTATTTGTCATCATCCAGAGGCACGCTGCATGCAAAGTCACCGCAAGTTTCCAGGCTGCAATCAGAAACCGTGGTCTCATTTGTTGTTGTAACCGGTTCCTGGCTCACAACTGTGTTGTCTAACATTTGTGCAGTACCTTACCATTGTCTTGTGTCTCCCTCTGGCCGCCTTCGTCTTCTTCGCCTTCCCTTTCTCCTCCTTCTCATCCGTAGACTTCTTGGCGAGCTTCCTTTTACACTACGGTACCATCTTTCTGACCGCAGTGGATTCACCCGTCTGCATAACTTCCACAGGTAAGGACGTGGCCCTTGACAACGAAGCAGCCATCCTTCTTTCGGAAAGCACTTCTGTGGCAGTCAGCGCTGTTCCGGCCATCCGCGGAGGGAGTGTAGGATTAGATGCAGTCGCATGCAAAGCAATAGTACGCCAAGTAAAGCTGCGCATCGAGGGCGCAGCTGGTGGAGTTCTCAGTCGAGCCGGGGCGGTCTTCTTATTGGGCCCGGGTGCAAAGTGCTGTGTGAGCTCGATCGTATAGCATGTAGCGCGGGCAGTTTCGAGCTTTTTCTAGCATTCCAGACAGTCTCCGTACCTCCTTGAGAAGTAGCGCATCTCATTGATGTGTAGCTCTTCTACGAAAATTCTATGGAATCTCGAATGCGGAATCTCATCCTTCTGGAAGTAGTCGCGACTCAGGCGTTAGGCTTTCCATACTTATCAAAAACGTTCGGTAAGAGTTTCAAAAGCATGTTTACGCACTCATAGAAGGGTTCACTGTCAAACTTGTCATCCCGGCCAGAGTTGTCGATCAATTGCTATGCACAAGTCGTGAACAGAGCAACAAATGTGTGGCTCTCCAGCAAAAGAAGCACGTCATCAAGGTACGTGTTCGAAGAGGTGTTGAGGTCGAGCTGTTAAGAATCAGCTCGCTCGGAATGATCACGAGGCATGAGTGCCGGGCGAAGATCTCACTTACGCAAACGTAGCGCCGGATGGGAGATGCGCTCGTTGCTGGGAGCAGAGTGGCCTTCTTCCTTCGGTCCCCATACTCAGTCTGCCCTAACTCCAGCAGATCCATATCGTTCTCAATAGAAAGAGCCCGCATAGAATGTATGATGGTCATGAGATTGAGGAAACAAGACTGGCAGATGCGGACCAGTCCGACAAAGATGTTCTCCTGGGACTCTTCGGACACGATTCTTGTATCCATTATACCCCTATCGTCTTTATGGCAAGTAACGCGCTCATGAAGGCGCTCGCGAGCTCTTACCATCCCGTCGTTTTTCCTCTTTCATGCTCACAACGGCTTGGCAGAGGTGAAAGCCATCCACCAGAGCATACATGATGCCTATGAGCAACACTGTGCGGTCTTTGATAGTCACGTCGCCGATATCCGTTGGAGAAGATTTATCACAACATCGCACGGTAGGCTGCATGACGCGAAGGTCATCTTCGTAGCCGCGCTTTGCCACGCTGGCGAGGAGTCTGTTGTTTGTGACTCTCGTAATTTCACACAAAACATGCTGCGGCTGTAAGGCCTGCGAAGTATCCACGCAGATCTCGATGGACTCGTAGTTGCACTTCAAGAAAGTACGGAAAAGTACCGGTTGCTCTTCCACGTCCATGATACATTTGCCGGAATCCACAACGTTGGAGCTCTCTGGTGACGTCTGTGTTTCCGGAAATGGATGCGGACGTCCACTGAGTGCAGTACGAGGTCTAGAAATAGCCGTGGTTGACTACGAATTTTGCAGTTCCGGGTCTAGTATTACTAGAACCGCACTTCCATCCGGTGGACGCCCAATTGTAGTGTTCCTACACTCGGGCGTCCACCTGGTGGAAGTCCGGGTCTAATAATACTACACTCGGACGTCCATCAGGTGGAGGTCTGAGTCCAGTAGTACTGGCTGATATAATGCGGGCCGTGGAAGTTCAGGACACAGTTACACTGCGCAGCATACTGCGACGTGTGAAAGTCCATTCCTAGTTTTACTGCTCATCAACGGCACTTTTCGCACTTCCGAATCCAGTTTTGCTGCATTCAGAACTGCGCAAGGCGCAGCTGCGCAGCACACTTACTGAGACTGAAACGGACGTTCACTTCGTGGGGTGGACGTCCGGTCTTGTTCTACTCCGTTTCCGTACTGATACGTGAATAGTTCTTCTAGAGTATTCTGACGGATCGACGTTTTCACCATCATGCCCAACCATCACCCCTACGCCCTCTTCCTCTCCACCTCCCACAGCCCGTATTCCCCGTATCGCATGGTATACCACACGTCTCGCCATTCTTCGACGACACCTCCCATCCTGCCCAGAATACCTTCCAGTTCGTATACCACACCTCACCATCACCCGCCCTCCCTCACCCTCTCCACCTCCAGTAGCCCGCACTCCACCCGTCGCATCGCACGGTACACATCTCGCCACTCCTCAACGACGCCTTCCGTCTCTCCCCAACCCTTCGAGCACGTGCAAATACCGTTTCGAATACGCGCCGCTTACCTGTGGACGCCGTCGCATCGCAAGATAAAACAGTCGCTCAGTACTTCCTCTTGACGGCACGGTACCTTTGTAGATATGACGCAATGGCGTCCCGCGTCGCTGCGGTCTAAATAGGGCCTGTGGTAGGTACTTGCGTTCCACGGATTCGCCGCCGTGCCTTGGAAAAACCCTTGACCGTAGGAAATTTTCAAAATCTTTCCGTTCGAGAGATTACATTATCACTGCTGGTCGATTCCCACCTCGCGTTGTAGGAGCCGGCAGCGAATCCAGGATCTTCCCTTATCGACATATCCAATAGCGTGCGTGTCTGTCGAATCGCAGGCCCCGTCTTCCACCTTGACCACTCCCGCGTGTACGACACCTGCACTAGGTTTTTGGAACGTGGGAGTGCGCGCCAGTGGACCTACGGTCTTGTACTTAGTAAAAACAAGAAGACAGCTCCACCCGTGGAAAACTTTCTACCTCTCTGCTCTCCTACTCGTTCTGCCAGCCTTTCTCCGTGCAGCCATCCTTGCCAACCCTCATAATGCTCAGCAAATTTCGGCACTGCTTCTACTTGTCTTCCGACGCGTACTTTCTTTCCAAACATGAGCAACAGTATCACTTCCGGACAGACCGGCCGACCGAGCTCGTCCCTACTTCTCCGCAAGGCTTACACTCCCCAGATCCTCCCGTCCACTACGATGCCAACGACCTTTCTGATGAGGCTCCGGCGCCTCTGCTTCCCTTACTCCCATTCCTGTGTCACCCTGATGCCGAACCGACCACAAGTAAGACTGCCCTCGTCATACAATCTATCGCAGTTTCCCTTGCCAAAGTTGAGAGGACTACCGGCCCGCACACGGTTGACGAGATCATCTCTATGATCAGGGATCTCGACTCCTCTCGCGCTCGCTTTGGAGATGGGATTCGCTCCTCACAAGAGTGTAGCTCCCTCACACTCGCTGTTGTCGAAAAGGAGCTTCACCATCAGGGCTTCTCCGCAACTCGTGTGCTGGACCACAGCGGTACGTCCTTCGGAACTACCTACTTTCGGGACCGTGTCCAGAACCTACGAAAGCAAGTAGCCTAACCTAACATAGAGTTTTGCTCCTTCCGCCCGTGTGGTGACCCCCCGCAGAGCGACACGCATCTCTTCATGCATCCCCTACAGACTGACGTGCACCGACGAGTTTGTCAAGACGTCAAGGAAGAGCGCATGGATAGCGATCCTGAGGGTGTTATCTGGGACACCCAGACGTCGGGGACCCACTCGTTTGTAGGTTGCATATAGATCTACGCGGAGAAATCCGCCACTATACTTACGAACAGCGCCCTCGTTGCCTATCCCGTGCATCGCACTCTCCTCAACTTCGTTGCCGCTTTCCGCCGACCCTGCATGATGTCACGGCACACGGTCGTCGGCTATCTTCCTGTCCGGCTGTTCCCCCCCGCGGACGAGAGAGAGTTTGACTTCCTTCCACCTTCTCCGACTACTCGCGAACCAGACACCATAACCTCCATACTACACTCCGCTCTGAACCCTCTGCTATCGCCCCTGTATGAAGAAGGCTCTAGTCGGCTTCACATGCTCAGATGCATCCCACCGTGTCTGGAAATGTCGTCCAGTCCTCACCAGCTACTGTTGCGACATACCCGAGGCGAAGGACCTCATCGGCACTCGGTTAGGCACAAAGACCGGCCAACGCTTCCACCGTTGCGGAGTACCTTCAGATCTTCTCACTTCGTCAGCCTCATTCCCGCCGCGCACCACAAAGTCTACTATCCATATTCGCAGAAAAGTGGCCGACCTCAAGGCCGACGCCGCTGGTCATACATTACTGGGCTGGCCAGCTCAGGCACGAGCTGCTACCGTACAGGCGAAACGAACCCTCGCCATCTCCTCCCTCCGGAATTCGCCATCCCTTCTGGAAACATGTCCCCTGCTTCTGTCCAATTCTCATCTCGACGTGTGCCCCATTTTCGGTTTCGAACCGCCGCACAACTTCCACCTTGGCATCTCGAAGCCTATTGAGCCCTCCATATTTCTTAGGCTGCACACCCCCGTCGTAATCACAGCGCGAGCTTCCGCCGGCAATAGTCGGAAGCAGTTCAGAGTCATCCGCACAGCTCTCCTTCGCGGAGTCAACACAGTTCTGGCTCCCATTCAGAGTGACGTCAACGTTCCCGGCCTGCAGGTCGACTTCTACCGCTACGAAAAAGGCAGTCGCCTGAATGGACTCTTCGCAAATGGAGGAGTCCCCGCCATGCGGGAGGCCAAACACTACAAGTCCGTTGACATGGTCTTCCCAATTATCCCAGGAATCGTAGACTGTTAACGTGATGAAGCTGATTCAGCGCCCCTCGAATCTATCACCGGTCAGTACTCAAACACTCTAACGCTGAGCTTGAGACAGGGACTAAAGAAGCACTGCAGCTTCGCCGAGGTTGATAACGTAGAGGACCGTGTCCATAATTTTAAAGCCTCCATGCTCCACATCTCTGGGGGCCACCGTCCGACCAGGGTCAAGACCCTCAACTTTTATCTCCTCACCCACCTTGCATATGACATCCGCTACCTCGGAGGCCTACAAAATCTAGGTGCCGGTGTTTATGAACACGCTCACACTGCATTCAAGCAAGACTACTGCCGCACCTCCGAGCGAAGGGCAACAGCCACGGCCGAAACCGTCCGCCGAATCCAGCACTCCGAAAAACTTGTTGCCGTTCGAACGCAGCTCGCCTTCGTCTCCCAATCACATCGCCTCACAACACTGCACAGGAGCCTAAACGTCAGGCACGGGGCCCGTCTTGTCAAGGAAGGCTTCAGAATGTACCTGCAGGAACTTGCCCACTTGAGAACCCTCGTCATGCCGCCTCTCGGAATCGAAGAAGACCGCCTCACCGCCGCAATGCTCCAATCACTACGCAGAGAATCTCCCGAAATATGCATCGATGTTCTCGTCCAGCTTGGTAACCAGTGCAGCACTGTGCTGCTGGACCTTGTCCGCGCCGAGCTTCTCCAGCAGCATTCAGTCCACTCATTTGAGACTCGCCAAATTTCTGTCGTCAAAAGTGGTCACGTTCTTGGCGGGTTCTGTCCTTCCGTGAACGACTATAATTCCGACCTGAATTTCATTCGACTCGACCCAATGCAGAAACACGTCATTCAGCGCGTTTATGCAACTAGCAGCTTCGACCCGACGAAATGGCAGCAATTCAGCGGCATGCTCCTGGTCCCTGACGACGTATAACACACAGACACTGTATGGATGGCCCAAGTTCTGCCTATCTTCCGTCTGCATGACGGTCATTCACTGCAACCAACCGAGTATGCCTTCGTTCGGTACATGGATTGGATTCCACCAATCGACGGTGTTGATGACACTCTGCAATCCGTCTGCTTGCAGTGGTCTACAGATGAGAGTGTAAGTCGCACAGAGAGAGCCGTCCCGCTCCCAGAGATGCAGCGACGACGACGTGAAGCCTCTACTTCTCCCTTGTTTGGCCTGTGCAAGGCCTCTGCTATCATTGGAACAGCTCACCTGGGGCGGTCAAGTTTCCGCATCCCTCCTTTCACTCCCCAGCTCCACTGGCTCTACCATTGCTTCTACATAAATAGATTCTACAGAGACTCTGATGCACTGCCAGTCCTACCTGAGCCGTCCCCTCCGACGGACACGCCATGCTCTCCGTACTAGAAGTGAACACAGGAGAAAAACTACAATCCACTTCGGGAGCTACCAACATAAAAGTACTGTTTCCTTCCTTCTCTCTCTTCTGTGCGTCGACAGTTATTCGTCCTCTGCTCAAACAACAGGGCGCTGGCGAGAATCCAAAATTGTGGCGGGAATCCGTGACAGACCAGACGCGCCATTGCAAATTTAATACGGTCCCCCGCTTGAGTCTACACGTGCAACGTACCAATCGACAAGCCTGCCAAGCAAACTGGAGATGTTGTCCAAAAAAACACATGTTCCGTACGGCCACATAAAATTTGTTGTCTGCACCCATCTTCACCGCGTTTGTGGCTACTCCAGGGGCGCCTGCTAACAAATCCTCGCCATCCTCTTCCCCAGACCGTTCCGTCATTCATCGACTCACACAACGCCCCCTCAACAGTAGAACCACACCGAAACATCTCTTACGGAACAATGCGGCATAAAACGTTACAAACGCAGCATAGTATCTGTGCGTTCGCCAACGGCAGGTACTTGGAAAAGTCAGTCTAGAAGTGCGTTACCGCTGGCCGCCACGGCTCTCGGCATGCTGCAGGTAGGATTGGACTGTCGGTATCCCGACGTCCATCCGTGCTAGATGCATGATAGACCCGTCCGCGGACGTCCCATCCTGTTGAGCATGTTATCCTCGGAGCTCGTAACGGTCCTGTCTCGGCAAAGAGTTTTCAAATAGTACGTCACGCTCCTCAAGGCTGCACACCTCCTTTGGTACAGAGGAATCACCGTATACTAGATCCTCGACCTGGTTGAGTTGCCACGATGACAAGTAGGGAGTCTCTTGCTCCCCTTCTGAGCTCATCGGCTTCACCCACGCTTCAAATACTTGGGATGAGCGCTCCGCCTGCTCATTGTCCGATGCAAACGTGGTATTCCGCGACAGCAACAAGGAATACCCAAGGCATTGGAACAGCCTATCTCGAGCGTTTCTCTTCCGCGCGCTCATCACTCCAGAGATTGTCTGCATCATCCCTGCACATCGAGCATAGTCTGTTGAAACAGCCTCCACGCACTCGCGGCGCAGATCGGCGTCCAGAAACAAGTATGAGTAGTTCCCGGAGCAGAGCTCTGCGCGCACCATTCAGACCAGAGCCGTCACCTCATCGTAGTACAAATGCGTATAGTACTCCTTACGATTGGCAAGAACTTTCGGCGGAATCGGCACGGCACCCTCCAGGCCGTCCGCAGAAAGCTCCCCCGCCACGCACGGCTCACTGCAACCCGCCCAGTTGCCGACTGGGACAGAACTTGTCGGGTCCAGCTCAGCGGTTCCGCGGTGGTACCATCGCCGAATCTGCTTTCCGATTGTCGTGGGAACACCAATGTACTTTGCCCCCGCTTGTGTCATACGCTTGCGAATATGACTGCGTCAAGTTTCGGGAGACGGTGCGGCCTGCTGGGTGCCACTACAAATCCCGCGAGCCACTCGGAGGCTCTCGTTCTACTGCCCGAAATCCTTGATTTCGGCTTGTAGTCGCAGGAAATCGAAAAGCGCTGCCTTAGTCGTCACTCCCACCTCAAGAAGCCCCTGATCGACCTGCAGTAGCTTCTCCTTGTAGTCGTTGACCCTTGTCTTGAGACCACCAGTCTCTTGCTCCTGCGCCCCGTCCTCGTTCGTCTCCTTGGCAAGCATCGTCTGCTGCCCTTCCATTTTCTCACGCGAGATCAATTGTGAACAAGCTACGGTGGAAGTCTAAACCATTGTCCGGGAGAGTATGGCCGGAAGTGGCGACTAAGAGGGTCTCACCCCCTATGCACCAGGAGGACGCAGGGTCGCACCATGTGATTGGCCTGCTCCGCGGCGGATGCGCGACCGCACGGGAGCGGCAATGCCGGGCGTGCGGACCGGCGAATTGCATGCTATTCCGGCCCAGACGGTGAAGCTGGCTGTGCTCGAGCTGCAGTCAGAATGAATACACGCACGACAACGAGACATCCGGTTGGCAGAATGCCCTCGTGGAGCAGCCAGTGCTATAGTAGCACCGTCAGTCGCCAGAACAGCGGCACCATGGTCTTGTTCACCTTCTGGACCAAACAGAGACGGCGCCAGCGCATTCGTGGGCTGGAAAACCACCATGAACGTGCCTGCTTGGGGCCGTTGAGATGCAATAAGCTCGCGGTTCGGTGCAGTCGCATTGACAGGCGCAGCCGGGGCATCAATTCCCTCCTCCGGCTGCTCGTCGGCTCGCTGGCAAGATCATTGCAACGGAACAGCCCTTCTCATCCTTGTGGCCGGTGGAGCCATCGATGTACAGCTGCGCCAAAAACAGGATAGGACAGACGGAGGCTCGGTGAGAAGGACGAGCTCGAAATCTGTGTCGCAGTTGTCGTAAACTGAGCAGTATAAGTCCCAGCTTGCAGCTAACACAGGTAGTGGGGCCGCTGTAGTGTTATGCTGCCGCGGACAGTGCCTGCCGACGTTTAAAGTATCACCAGCGTCAACGGTAGGACTAAAAACAGGATCGGAGGGCCTGCAAATGGGCGTTCCAGAAAGTATCGAAACCTTAGTTTCGGGTAGTGTCACTAATGGCAGGGACTCAGATCTGCACATGTGAAAAGACATGGGCAGATGGATCTTGTTTTTTAAATTACATTTCGCAAATCCATCTGCTCATTTGTTTTCACATGCGTAGATCTCATCCTCTATCACTAGTGACACCCTTCCAGTCTAAAGTTTCCATACTTTTGAAACCCATTTTTTCTGCTATGGCGGCCCCAGAATCGCCCACTTTTC
Organism: Endocladia muricata; assembly: GCA_032356245.1. Classification (NCBI taxonomy): domain Eukaryota; phylum Rhodophyta; class Florideophyceae; order Gigartinales; family Endocladiaceae; genus Endocladia; species Endocladia muricata. The sequence goes on along the minus strand of JAUKWC010066383.1, from coordinate 19,704 downwards.
TGGACGACCTTTTTTGCGGCTGAGCCCAAGTCTTTCTCAGCCACAATAGTGTGGCATGCTCGTTGGAACTGGTTCTCGAACCGGCATGTAGTGTTTAAGCGTGCCTATCTTCACACCATTTTGGAAGTTCCTACCACGTACACAGAAGCTTGACTTTTCCCTGCAGTTTGTGAGCAGATCCTCGTCCTTCAGGATCTCACGCGTCTAACGGATTGTAACGGTATTCAGTGAACGTGGAGCTCGCGGCGACAATTCCCCTCGGCCGTTGTAGAACTGCACGTGCGTCTCTCCCGCTCTAGAAGTACCTCCATTCCACTCCTCCTCTTCCCCCAGGCAAGTGCCGGGCGTCATTCACAGACCAGGCCACACACAATGGTGCCTATACAATTTAAACATTATGCCTCGGACCTTCATGGGCCTCCGCCTGCCTTTCCGCGTGAAGAACTACCCGGTTGAAACGTTCTTTGTCTACCTCTAAAATTCCACCTCCGTAGATCTTCGCCTTCTCCCGCGTGCACTCACGCAAGTCTACGTACAGGATCTTCCCATAGAAGGTGAGGATCGTCTCTGCTTTGGCGAAGACCAGGTCCGCAAACACCTCGATTCCCACACCTTCGCACTTCACCGTCGACGGAGGCACAACCACACACCTCGCCATCGCTTCCACCGCCCATAATGTTGGCGGGTCTGGTATCTCCAGCAGGGCGTGGTACTTTGCCGGCCAGCTGTCCAAAGACGCTCGTGAATAGAGCAGGGAAAGTATGGGATCCCCGACGTAGTTCGCAATAGACAAGACTATGTATACCGCTGGACATAGATACCGGGGACACCCAGCAGGAGCATCCGCAGGGCGGTTTCCCCTCCTGACAGGCACATTCCGTTTCACGCCGGCCCAGTACCTTGTGGAAATCTCCAAAAACCGCGGAGAGCCACCAATGTCGCATGCAGTGCTCACAACGCCTTCGGGGAACGCCTTAACCAAGCTCGGTAGAGCTTGACTGACGCAGTCGTCATCCTTGTCGCACCCCACTAAACGACGATGTCTCGGAAGCCGTAGGCATGCTTTTGCAGTCGCGCAAGTACCACTGAACAAGTCCACGACAAGGTCCCCAGGTGTCGGATACTGCAGCACAAGCTCGCTCATATGCTTGATGCTTTTTTGCTCAGGTCGAAGTATGTTCATGGGACTCCCTTCGTCAGCTCTTCTCATCATCTCTCTGCGTTGCAACCGCTGGATGCCATCGGTACAGCTCGTCCAGGCTACGTGCGAAAATTGCACCTACGCGTTTCTTTGGAAGCATACCCGGGCGACCAGCACCTCAAGCGGCACATTCCTCCGTTAGAAATGGAAGGCCCATTGCGTGACTGAGACGTGGCGACATCGTTTTATACCTCAGTTTTGCGTGTAATGATCTCGAGCTTGGACATGGACCATCGGCTGGTCCACCACGTGAAACACGGAGTCTTTCTGCTGCCTCTCCCTCGAGGCGCTAGCCCCGTCGCTCAATTCTTCGTACACCTCTCGGCTCTATCGCTTGACGCGCGAAAGCAATATGCCGAATTGTAGACCACTACAGTAAATGATTCGGTGGCCGGTTTCACCAAACAGTGCGTCGAATAACGAGATGGAGGCGCCCATGTCATCGTCGGTTAAGACATCATGTGCAGAGTTGCCCGCACCTCGCTCCCCTCCTGTGCTGAACGGAAGGTCCGTCGACAACAGCTGAACCTTACCCTCCAGTCACTCACGCCAGTCGTCAGCGTGATGATTGAGGAGGTCGTGGAAAGTGCAGCTGTCGACACGGCAGTCCTACTTCATCACGCCAAGCAACTCAGCTAGAAGAACGGTCGATACATTCTCCTCGCGGAGCGACTCTTCAGACATCCACTCCGGCGGTGGATACGGACTCAACCGTCTGGCTGGTTGTAGTGCTTCACGAAGAGGTTATTTCGGCCCCGGCACCAGTGGGTTGAGGGTGGATCGGAAGGCTGTACTAGTATGCTCCCTACGACTGTGTGCCAGAACGTCGCCGACTTCGTTGTTGCTATCCTGTGGGTCGAGCTCCATCTCCTCGTTCAGCTGTGAAGACAAAAAGCGAGGAGGCTGCGCGGATGGTCCCACACTGGGCGTGGTGTTTGACAGTGTCACCCGCCGACTACGACGCGGTCTCATGTCTTCCGAGTTGACATCCGACAGCTCCAAATCCACGCCGATTACCCCTGACCAGGCACCGTCATTTTCGAGCGCTTGGCATTGAAGCCCCAAGTCCCCCGAGCATTTCCACTGAACTTGGAAAAAATCTTTGGCTAGCGGTCATCGGGCGACCCAACGCGGACCAGATACGCACACTTGCTGCAATGCATGACGTCGTATATAGTTTCCTTCGTAACGATGGCTTGCAAGCTCGACAGGAAACGGCTGGTAACCGCCCGCATTACCGCATCCTTCCCAGCTGCTCGGCCCCAAGGTACTGTACTGCTCGTACTCTCCTCCACACTTGCGACCCCAGTCCCTTGCAGCGTGCTCTCCTGCATGAGGGGTGCAAAGCCATCAGCGCGTAAATTCAAAGCCACAAGGTGCTGAACGCGCAGACAAAACAGAAGTTAGGGTCCGACTAGCGCCTCACGCTCCGAAACTCCCACTGCGTCCGCCAGATTTGTCCGCGCCTGAGTTAGCAGCTGCACAGCCAACGCGGGACGATTCCCGCTTTGATTTATCTTTTTCGAAGCGAGTACACGTGTGCTGCTGCGCCTCGAGTGACATACGCTGATCGCGTGGAAGAAGATGAGAACCTCGACGGTTCTGGGGCGGCCAAGAGAAAACGGTGGTGGCAGAACTACTTCCCGAACATTGATGACCTTACAGGGAACGAACTTCGCGTCAACAACAAGGAACACCCCATAGTTCTTCTGCTTCAGGGCCGCCTCCGCGAGCTCCGGAACCCTCCTGTTTTCTCGGGTCAATGATGAGATTGGTAGCGCTGCGCGCACTATTTGCTTCATCTCCTCCCTGCCTAGCTCGCGAGAGACCGGGTCAATGCTCTCAATAGAAGTGCAGAAGTCGCCGCCAGGCTCGTGTTGCTTGTTCTTCACAGCGGAAGTTTCGTTGATCTCCATTGAGGCCTCGTCGTCTGCTGTGATGACAAAGTGCAATAGGGCCAACATTTGCACCTTCATGAGGTCAAACTTCATGTTTACCTCGGATGAAGAGAGAACGCCGAGGAAGGCAGGCACGCACACGCCGGCTGTGTCCGGCCGGCTGAGTTCAGTCGCCGGCATGGTTACAGTGCGGTCAAGAACGAAAGAGGGAAAGCAGCGCATGAATAATGTGGATGCAAGCACGGAAGGGCAGAGCGTCGCAAGCGAAGCAAGAAAACTCACGTGGATCTAAATACAGGAAGGAGAGCCGAGGACGAAGCAAGGAAAGCAGGGAGGACCGCGTCGATGTATCGGGTTCACGAGGGTGTGAGGTAACGTGGTGTAGGAGCAGGTGTGTTCCATTTGTATTGCGGACAGGGAGTGCAGCAGCTCGGAACACGAAATGCTCACACACGCTCAGGATTACGTTTCGTAATAGCCCTTACTAACAGTGGCGCCGTTATCACAAAACTTGGACAAATAGGTAGATTATTTAGGGGGCGCGGGGGTGTCACTAGTGACAGGGGCTGACGTCTCCACATGCGAAAACACATGAGCAGATGGATGCGCGAACTTTACTCTGAGAAACTACATCCGCCTGCACATTCATTTTCAGATGTGTAGATCTCAGACCCTGTCGTTAGTGACACCACCCAGGTCTGAATTTTGCTTACTTTCCGCAATGCGAATTTGCAGGCTCTCAGCGCCTGCTTCCGATTCTGCCGTTGACGCTTCTGAAGCTTGAAACGTCCGCAAGCACTCTCCGCTTGTGCATGACTTGACAAGGGCCCGACTACCAGTGGGAGCTGCTAGCTGCAATTTGTACTGCTCAACTGAACACAACTACAACGTAGTTTTCGGACTTGTTCTTCTCACCGACCCTCCGTTTGTCTTGTCGTGCCTGTGCCGCATCTCTACAGCGATAGCTCCGCCGGCTGGACTGACTGGAAGGGCTGTTCCAATACAACGATCTCGCAAGTGCACCCACGAGCAGCGAGAGGAGTAGGATGATGCCCTGGTCGCTGGTGTCGCTGTGACTGCATCGATCCGCGAGGTTAATGCAGCTCAGCGGCACCCAGAAGGCAGGTTCACGGGGGTTTCGCACCCCCAGACAAAGCGGACGTCGTCCATAGTTGACGCAGAAGGGGCATAAGCCGAGGGCGCCACTGTTCCGGCGACTCATGGTACTACTATGACACTGGTAGCTCCACCAGGGCGTGCTGCCAACCAGATGCCTCGTTGATGGGCGTCTATTCAATCTGACTGCAGCTCGAGCACAGCCAGCTTCACCGTCCGGGCCGGAATTGGGTCCGCTCTGCGTGTCCGCACGCCCTGCATTACCGCCCCTGCGTGGTCGCACAACCGCCGCAGAGCAGGGCAAACTCATGGTGCGACCCTACGTCCTCCTGGTACATCGCTGTTGAGACCCTCCTAGTCGCCACTTCCGCCCGTGCCGTCCCGGGCAAGGATGGAGACTGCCGCTGTAGCTCGCTTACAATCGGTCTCGCGTGAGCAACTGGAAGAGCTACAAACGATGCTTGCCGAGCAGACGAACAAGTTCAGGGCACAGGAGCAAGAGATTGCTGGTCTGAAGGCAAGGGTCAACGACTACAAGAAGAAGCTACGGCAGGTCGGTCAAGAGCTTCCTGTGGTGCTGGTGACGACTGAGGGAAAGCTTTCCGAGTTCCTGCGACTACAGACCGAATTCCAGGATTTCAAGCAGGAGGACGAGAGCTTATGCGAGGCTCCCAAAACTTCTGCTGCCACCCAGCATGCCATACTGCGTGCCCGATCTGGATATGTTCAGTGTTCCCGGCGTAAGACACAAGTGCGGGCATAATACATTGGAGTTGCCAAGGCCATCGAGAAGCAGATTCTGCGATGGTGCCACCGCGAAACTGCCGAGCTGGACCCAACAAGTTCTGTTCCGGTCAGAAATTGGGCGGGTCGCAGTGAGCCGTGCGTGCCGATGGAGCTTTCCACGGACAGCCTGGCGGGTGTATTGCCGATTACACGGATGGTTCTTGCCATTGGTAAGGATTCATGTACGCATTACTACTACGATGAGGTGACGGATCTGGCTGGAATGGTGAATGCAGAGCTTGGCACCGGCAACTGGTCATCCTTGTTTTTGGACGACGAATCCCGCCGCGAGTGCGAGGAGGCTGTTTCAACAGATGATGCCCTATGTGCGAGGATAAGGCAGACAATCTCGGACGTGATGAGCGCACGGAAGAGAAACGCCAGGGACAAGCTGTTCCAATGCCTGGGGTATTTTCTCTTGATGTCGCGAAAGATCGCGTTTGTGTAGGACCGCGAGTGGGCGGAGCGTTAATCTCGGGCACTTGATGCGCCGGTGAGGCTGATGGGTTCAGAAGGGGAGTAAGGGACTCCAGAGTTGTCATTGTGCCGACTCAACAGGGTCGGGGATCTAGCATACGGTGGTTGCTCTGTACCAAAGGATGTGTGTGATCCCGAAGAGGGTAACGTACTGTTCGGAAACTCTTTGGAGAGACATATCATTTACGACTTCGGAAGGTACCATGCCCGCCAAGATGGGACGTCCGCGTACGCGTCCAACATGCAGCTCGCGCACCTGGAGGCCTATATAGCAACAGCCATATCCTGGCTGCAGCATGCTGAGGGCCGTGGCGCCCAGCGCCGCCGCACTTACAGCCTGACGTTTTCGAAGTATCTGCCCTTTGCAACCGCGCAGATGCGTTGCAGCATTCGCAGCGTTTTATGCCGCGTTGTTCCGCAAAAGATGTTTCGGTAGGTTTGAATGGTTGAGGGGGGGTCGTTTCAGTCGGTGAATGAGGGGATGGCAAGGTCTTGTGGAGAGGATGGCCGGAATTTGTTAGCGGGCGCCCCTCGAGTAGCCACGTACTTGCTGAGGGTGAGTTCAGCGAACAAATGTTTTGTAGCGGTACGAAAGACGCTGTTTTCGGACAACTTCTCCAGTATGCTTGGCAGTGTTGGCAATTGCTACGTTGCACGTGCAGACTCAAGCGAGGGACCGCTTGAACTTTGCAATGGCGCGTCTGGATTGTCACGGATTCCAGCCACAACTCTGGATTCTTCACGGCGCGCTGTTGTTAGAGCAGAGGAGGAGTACTTATCGACGCATAGAAGAGAGATATATGAGGAAACCATGCTCGTATATTGGTACCTCACTAAACGGGCTGTACTTTTCTTGTGTGTTTAATTCTATTGCGGAGAGAATGGCGTGTCTGTTGGAGGGGAGGTTTGAGGCAGGACTGGCCGTGCATCAGGGTCTCTGGAGAACCTGTTCGTGTAGAAGCGCTGGTAGATCCAGCGAAGGTGAGTAGTGGAAGAGGGATGTGGAAATTCGACCGCACCACTTGACCTGTCCCAATGGTAGCAGAGGCCTTGCAGAATCCATAACAGGGAGAGGCATGAGCTTGATGCCTTCGTCGCTGCATCTCTTGGAGTGGGATGGAATTTTCTGTGCGATTTGCATTCTTATCGGTAGACCACCGCAAGGAAACGTAATGCAGGTTGTCATCAACACCGTCGATTGTTGCAATACATTCCATGTACCGAACAAAGGAATACTCGGTAGGTTGCAGTGTATCACGGTCATGGATACGGAATAGAAACAGAACTTATATCATCCATACAGTGTCTGTGTGTTACTCGTAGTCAGTGGCCCGGAGCGGTAAGCTGAATCGCTGCCGTTTCGCTGGGCCAAAGTTACTATTTGCATAGACGCGCCGAATGACATACTTTCGCATTGGGTTGACTCGAATGACATTCAGGTCGAGATCATAGTCGATGGCTAAAAAACAGAAGTCGCAGGGAACGTCACCACTTTTGACGATAGTAATTTTGAGAGTGTCGCATGTATGGACCGAATGTTGCTAGAGAAGCTCCGTGTGAACAAGGTCCAGCAGCACAGTGGTGCCTTGGTCACCATGCTGGACAAAAAGATCGATGTAGATGTCGGGAGCTTCTCAGCGTAGTGATTGGAGCATGGCAGCGGTGAGGCGGCCTTCTTCGTTTCCGAGAAGCGGCATGGCGAGGGTTCCCAAGTGTGCGAGTTCGCCGAGGTACATTCTGAAGCCTTCCCTCACAAGACGCGTCCCAAGTGTGTCGTTTAGATTCGTGTGCGGGGTCGTGAGGCGACGCAATTTGGAGACGGAGCCGACTGGAGTTCGAAGAGCAGCAAGGTTTTCGGAGTGGTGCATTCGGCAGACGGTATCGTGCATGGCTGTTGCCCTTCGCGTGGAGGTGTGGAGGTAGTCTTGTTTTAATGCATTTTGATCGTGTTCATACACACTGGCATCTAGATGTTGTAGGCCTCCACAGTTGCGGATTTCACCTGAAAGGTGGGTGAGGGGATGAAGCTTGAGATTCTTGAGACTGGTCGGGTGGTGGTTTTCGAAGATGCGGAGCATGGAGCTTTCAAACTTATTGACACGGTCCTCTAGGTTGTTAACCTCTACGAAGCTGCACTGCTTCTCTAGTCCCTGTCTCGAGCTGATCATTAGAGTGTCTGCGTACTGCGCGCAAATAGATGCAAAGGGCGCGGAGTCAGCTTCATCACAGCACCGGTCTATGATTCCTGCAAGAATCGGAAAGACCATGTCGACGGACTCGTGGTGGTTGGCCTCCATCACGCCGCGGACACCTTCATTTGTATACAGTCCGTTCAGGCAACTGCCCTTTTCGGGGGCGGAGAAGTCGACGTGTAGGCCGGGAGCGTTGAAGTCACTCTGAATGGCAGTCAGAACTGTCTTCACTCCGCGAAGGAGAGCAGTGCAGAAGGTTCTGGATTACTTCCGACTGTTACCGGGGGAAGCTTGCCATTTGAATAGGACGAGGGGGTCGAGCCTAAGAAGTATACAGGTCTCGATTACCTTGGGGATACGGAGGCGGAAGTTGTCCAGCGGTTTGAATCCGAAAATGGCGTGCTTGTCCAAATGAGAATTGGACACAAGCAGGGGGCATATATCCAGAACAGATGGCAAACTCCGGAGCGAGGAGGTGGCGAGGGTTTGTTATGCCTGTGAGGTGGCAGCTCGTTCCAGTGCCGGCCTGCCCAGCAATGCATGAGCAGCGGCATTGGCCTCGACGTAGGCCACTTTTCTGCGACGATGGATGGTGGACTGCGTGGTGCGCGGCGGGAATGAGTCTCACGAAGCGAGGAGATTTGAAATTACTTCGCTACGGTGGCAGAGTTGGCTTGTTTTTGTGCCTGACCCAGTGCCGATGAGGTCCTTCGCCTCGGATATGTCGCAATAGTAGCTGGTGAGGACTGGACGACATTTTCAGAGACAATGGTAGGCATCTGAGCATGTGAAGCCTACGAGGCCTTTTTCATACGGAGGCGATAGCAAAGAGTGCAGGGCGGAGTGTAGTATGAAGGTTTTGGTGTCTGGTGCACGAGTAGTCGAAGAATGTGGAAGCACCTCAAAGTCTCTATCGTCCGGTGGGGGGAAGAGCCGGACAGGAATATAGCCAACGACGGTGTGCCGGGACATCATGCAGCGTCGGCAGAAAGCAGCAGTGAAGTTGAGGAGAGTGAGATGCATCGGACAGGCACCAAGGGCACTGTTCTTAAGTCTATTGGTGAATTTATCCGTATAGATCTGCATGGAACCTACAAGCGAGTGGGTCCCCGATATCCCGATGTCCCAGATGACACCCTCAAGGTCGCTACCCACGACCTCTTCCTTGAGGTCTTGTCAGACCCGTCGGTGCACGTCATTCTACAAATGAGGCGTGAAGAGTACGGATCGCTCTGCGCGGGGTCACCACAAGGGTGGAAGTAGCAAGACTCTGTGTTAGCTTGCGCTAGTTGCTTTCGCAGGATCTCGACAGGGTCCCGGACGTAGGCAGTCCCGAAGGACGAACCGCCGTTGCCCAGCACACGAGTTACGGAGAAGCCCTGAGGGTGAAGCTCCTTCTCGACAACAGCGAGTGTGAGGGAGCGACACTCTCGTGAGGATCGAATGCCATCTCCAAACCGCGCGAGAGAGAAGTTGGGATCCCCCACGATATAGGTGATCTCGTCAACCGTTTGCGGGCCGGCACTATTCTCAACTTTGGTAGGAGAAACTGCGATAGATTCTCTGACGAGGTCGGTCTTACTTGTGGTCGGTTCTGCACCAGGGTGACACAGGAAAGGAAGCAAGGGAAGCATAGGCGCGGGAGCCTCATCAGAAAGGACGTTATCATCGTATTGGACAGAAGGTTCTGGGGAGGGTGACCCTTGCGGAGAAATAGGGAAGAGCTCGGGCGGTCGGTGTGATCGGAAGTGACACTGTTGCTCGTGTTTGGAAAGGAAGTACGAGTCGGAAGACGAGTAGACGCAGTGCCGAAATTTGCACCGCATATTGACGGCTGGCAAGGATGGCTGCATGAAGACGGGCTGGCAGGAGGAGTGGAAGAACGTCGGGGTTGGCCGCTTTCCACACGTGGAGCTGTCTTCTTATTTTCACTACGTACAAGACGGTAGGTCCGCTCGCGATCACTACCGCGTTCACAAAACCTAATGCATGTCTCGTGTACGCGGGAATGGTCAAGGTAGAAGACGGGGCCTGCCATTCGACACACACGCACTCTATTGGCTATGTCCTCAAGAGAACATCATGCAATTGCTGACGGCTACTACACGAGAGGTCAGAATCAAAAAACAGTAATACTGCAATATCCCAAATTGAAAGATTTTCAAATTTTCGGACGGTCTACGGTTCTTTCAAGGGACGACGGCGAAATTGTGGAAAGCAGGAACCTGCCATAGGTCCTATGTAATCCGCAGCGACGTGAGATGCCACCTCGTCAAATCTACAAGCGTACCCTGCCGTCAACAGAAAGTACTGAGCGACGGTTCTACGTTGTGATGCGACGGCATGCACAAGTAGATAGTACGTATTCGAAACGTTATTCGCACAGACAGGAAGGGTTTGGGCGGAATATGTGGTGTAGTTGGAGGGTGGGAGAACGTGTGGTGTGCGATGCGATGCGGGGAGTGTGGGCTGTGGGAGGTGGAGAGGGTGAGGGAGTGCGGGTGGTAGTAAAGTATAGTGTACAAAGTGGAAGGAAAGGCGGGCTGTATGGATGGCGCTGTCAAAGAATGGCGAGGCGTATGGTGTGCGATGCGATGCGGTAGGGCATGCTGTAGGATTTGGTGGGGTTGAAGGAGTGCGGGTGGTGGTGCAGTGTGGTGTACAAACTGGAAGAGATGGTGAGCGAGATGGGTGGCTTCGTTGAAGAATGGCAAGACGTGTGGTGTGCGGTGCATTGCTGAGAATGTGGCTCATTGGAGGTGGAGAGGGCGAGGGAGTAGGGGTGATGTTGGGGCATGATCGTGAAAACGTAGGTCCGTCCAAATACTCTAGCAGGACTATTCATGTAGCAGTAGGGAAATATATTAGAACTAAACCGGACGTAAACCGCGCGCAGTGACCATTCGGTTTAGTTTATCTAAGTGCGATGGACAGCAGTACTGTATTCGGAACTGCGAAGAAAACAGTTGTTGTGAAATAATACTACGGATGGACTTCCACACGCCGCAGTACGCCACGTAGTACAACTGCATCCTAGATTTCCACAGGCCGTAGTATATCAGTTAGTATTACTAGACCAGGACTTTCGAAAAGTGCAGTTCGAAGTCTAGTATTACTAGACCTGGGCGTCCATTTGGTGGAAATCCGACTCTAATAATACTGGACCCAGACATCCACTTGGTGGAAATCCGAGTCTAATAATACCAGACTACGAACCGTAAAATATGTAGTAAACTGCAGATGTTACCAGTCCTCTTACTGTACTCACTAGACGTCTGCATCCATTTCCGTAAATACAGACCCTTGCACGGGCCAGAACAGGAAAAAGAAGGAGCTCAACGCGGTTGTCGCTGCATCTACGGCAGCCGAAGGTGATCCTATATACGACTTATGTTATCATCTGTCGACCAACGCAGGCAGACGCATTTCCATGTGTCAATAACTGCGGAAACTGCTGCAATAATATCAATGTACCGCATGAAGGCTCACTCGGTAGATTGCAGTGACTCATGGCCAAGCATAAGGAAGAGAGAGAGAACCTAGGCCTCCCATTGATTGGCTGTGTTTTCTTCGGCGTCAGCGCCCAGGAGGACGAAGCTCAAACGCTACCATTTCGTCGCCCCGAAGCTACTACTTGCACAAATGCGCTGAATTATACGTTTTCGAATTGGACTGAATCGAATGACCCGGAGGTCGGGACCATAGTGGCGGAAAGAATGATGGAAGTGGCCAAGAACGTAAGAACTTTTGACAATAGTAACTTGGGCAGTATCATATCTGTTGACCGAATGTTGCTCCACAAGCTTGGCGCGGACAAGGTCCAGCGCCATAGTAGTACTCTAGTCCCTAACCCCGGCGAAAAAATCGTTGCAGACTTTGGAAGCTTGTCCGCGTAGTGAGTGGAGCATAGCGGCGGTGAGGCGACCTCCGCTATTTCCATGGAGCCGCATGGAAAGGTTCTCCAGTGAACGAGTTTGGGGAGGTACGTCATAAAGCGTTCCCTGACAAGATAAACCCCGTGCTTGTCGTTTAGATTCCTGTGAGAAGTTTCGACGCTACGTGATTGTGAGACAGAGACGACGACAGTTCGAATGGTAGCAAAGTTTTAGGAGTGTTGGGTTCGGCGCATGTTTTCGTCAATGGTTGTTGCCCTCCACTTGGAGGTGCGGCGAAATTCTTGCTCGAATGCAGTATGAGCATGTTCATAAACATCGGCATCTGGATGTGGTTGGCCGCCGAAATTGCGGATGTCGTCTGCAAGGTGGGCAAGTAGATGGAACTTGAGGTCCTTCAGCCTGATTGGGTGATGGTCCCCAGAATATGCGGAGCACAAAGGCCGTACACGCGCTGACCAGCTCCTCTAGGTTGTGGACCTAGGCGAAGCTGAAGTGCTCTTTGTTTTCCGTGTCTCGAGCTGAAGATCAGTATATCGGAGTACCAAGCACCAGTCGATGCGAGGGGCCAGGAGTTAAATACATCGCAGCTATGATATATGATTCCTGCGATACTGGGAAAGAACATGTTAACCGACTTGCAGCGCTCGGCCTCCAGCATTCCGCGGACTCCTTTAATCGTGTCCAGTCCACTCAGGCGATTGCGGTTTTCGGAAGTGGAGAAGTCGACGAGTAGGCCACGAACGTAGAAGTCTCTCAGAATGGCAGCCAGAACTGTGGTGAAGTCGCGAAAGGGAGCACTGCCGGTGGTTCTGAACTGCTTCCAACTACTTCAGGCAGAAGGCTCCACTCTGAATAGAACATGGGAGTTGAGCCTAACAAACATGCAGGTCTTGATTGGCTTGGAGATGCCGGGATAAGATTTGGGAAAAGGTACGAAACTGAAAATAGAGTGCCCGTCGAGACGAAAATTGGAGGGAAGGACGGGACATGTGTCCAGAAACGATAGCGGCCTCAGCAGGGAGTAGGTGGCAGGCGCTTGTTGCGCCCGTGCGGTCGCAGCTTGTACTTGATCCGGCTTGCCCACCAATGCATGAGCAGCAGTGTTTGCCTCGAGGTCGGCCGCTTTTCTGCGAAAATGGAAGCTAGACTGCGTGGTGTCTGTCGGGAATGAGGCGGACGAAGTGAAGAGGTTAGAGTGTACGTAGCGACGTTGGCAGGATTGGCTGGTTTTCGTGACTGAGCCAGTGCAGATGATGTCCTTCGCCTTGGGTATGTGGTAACAGGAGCTGGTGAGGACTGCTTGACATTTCTAGAGGCGATGGAAGAGGTCTCAATATCTGAGGCCTACGACCGGCTTTTTGGTACGAAGGCGATGCTGGAGAGTACCGGGCAGAGTGTGGTATGAACGTTGAAATCTCTCGTATGTGAGTGGTCGATGAAGAAGTAATGACGCCAAAGTCTCTGTCGTCCACATTCGGGGAGTGGTTTACTTGAAGTCAACCAGCAACAGTGTGCCGGGACATTAGCCAGCGTTAGTGCAAGGTGGCAGTGAAGTACAGCAGTGTAAGATGCATGTATTAGGCAACAACGGCGCTATTAGTAAGTGTAGCGGCGAATTTGTTCGTATAGATCTGTGTGCGACTTATGAACGAGTGGGTTCAAAACGCCCAGGTGTCCCAGATGATACCCTCCAGCTCGCTACATACAGTTTCTTCCTTGTGGTCTTGACAAACTTGGCGGTGCACATCAGTCTGCAGGGGATGCGCGAAGAGGTGCGTTTCGCTCTGCGGAGGGTCCTCACGAGGGAGGTAGCAGCAAAAAGCCCGAACTAAGTTACGCTACTTGCCATCACAGCATCTCCACAGGATCTCGGACATAGGCGATTCCGAAGAACGTACCGCCATGGACCAACACACGAATGGCGGAGCAGCCCTGATAGTGAAGCTTATTCTCAACGGCAGCACGTGTGTGGGAGCAACACTCTTCTGAAAAGCGGATACCGTCTCAAAAGCGCGTGTGAGAGAAGGCAGAATCCCTCACGATAGAGACCCTCTCATCAGTGGTACACGAGCTGGCAGCCCTCTCTACTTCGGCTAGAGAGACTGCGATAGATTGGATGAACCTGCCCTTCTTACTTGTGTTCGCTTCGTTACTGCGATGAAATGGAAATAGGGACATGCAGAAGAGAGGCGCCGGAGCCTAATAAAAGGGAACGTTGTATTTGTAATCGAGAGGAGGCGCTATGTAAATTCAACCATGTGGAGAAGAAGGGGCGGGCTCGGCTGGTCGCTATGTCCGCAAGTGGCACTGTTGGTCGTGTTTGGAAAGGTAGCATGCCCCAAAAGACGATTAGACCAACTGCTGAAACTCGCAGCGCATAATGACAACGGACAAAGAAGGTTGCCAGGATAGCGGCTCGTGCGAGAAGCTGGGTAACGAGTAGCTGTTACGGTTTCCACTGCTGGATTTTTTGTCTGGTGGTTACTAAGCACAAGACGACAGATCCGCTCGAAAATACTTCCGCATCCACGAACCCTTGTAGAGGTCTTGTTCACGAGAAAGTGCTGGCAGTGGAAGACGCGCCTGCCACTCGACACACACGCACGCTATTGTCTCTGTGGAAAAGAGAGTACCATGCATTCGCAGAGAGCTACTACGACGAGAGATGGCAATCGAAATGCAGTGATACTGCATTACTCGTTATTGAAACATTTTGAAACGTTCGTACGGGGTAAGGTAATTTCGAGGCACGGCGGCGAAACCCTGGAACGCAAGAACTTTCCTCACTCCCAATTTGAACGATAGGGACGCAGGATTCCATCTAGTCAGATCTGTGTAGGTACTTTGATTTCAACGAAACTTTCCCAGCGACGATTTTTTTTCCTTGTGATATGACAATGGGTCCAGGCGAGCGGCACAACTTCAATTCGGTACTCTCACGGGAGTAAAGAGGCTGCGCGAGATGCGCAAATTTCTCAGTCAAGTTTGATTAGCGGGCCCAGACGAACGTTGGGCGGGATGCGTTGTGTGGTTTAAGAGTGGCTAGAATGTGGTATACAATGTGATGCGGGGAGTGACTCTGGTTGGAGGTTGAGAGGTTGAAAGAGTGGCGTTAATGGTGGTGTTGGGTGGCACAAACTGGAGGGAAAGCTGGGAGGGTCGTGTGATGTCGTTGAAGAGTGGAAAGACGTTGGGTGTCCGATGCAATGTAGAGAGAGTATCGGTAGTTGGGGCTGGAGAGAGTGATGGAGGCGAGGTAGTAGGGGGGTGTGATGGTGGAAGTGGTAACGGAGGATGTACAGGGTGTGTAGTGAGGTTCGAGACTGGTATCACATGGGAGGCAGGATAAGATGCCGAGAGTACGGGTCGTTGGAACAGGAGAAGGGGGCAGTAAACTGAGGATGGTAATGCTACGTGGGGATAGTTGCTTATGTCTGGCCGTAAACCCTTCTAATTGTGCACATATACGATCACGGCAAGTAAGTAAGACTAAACCTGACGTCCACCGCATCCAGTTGACCTCTCGTCTAATTTTACTAGGTTCGATGCGCAGCAGTACTGCGTTCGGAACTGCAAAAAATACGGTTGTAGTGTAGTAAAACTAGGGATGGACCTCCATACTTTGCAGTACGCTAGGTAGTACACCTGAACCGTGGATTTCCAAGAGCCGTCGTATATCGGCTGGTGTTACTAGAACGGACTTTTGAAAACTGAAGTACGGGGCCTATTACTACTAGAACTGGTCGTCCTCTTGGTGCGAGCCTACGTCTAGTACTACTGGACCGGGACGTCCACCTGGAAGAAGTCGGGGTGAGTTAATACTAAGGCTGGAACTGCAAAATGTCTAGATAGCCTCCTGCTTCACTAAACGTTGTACTGCATCAGGGGAATGCCTACATCCCTTTTCGGAAGCGCAGACGGACAGGATATGGCAACTAACAGCTTGGAAAGCTCGGTGAGAGAATGGCAAAGGACAGCTCTTGGGGTACTGGTTGTAAAACCGTGAGCAGTAGAGCGGCAGGTAAAGTCATTCTACACTGAAAATGGAGACGAACGTAGTGCCGCGGATAATTACAAGGAGACGGGCAGAGATAGGGGTAGGTATACTGAGAAGTAGAGGAAGCTGGAGATTGTGAAGGGAAGAGTATCATTCGCGAACGTAGCAATTGAAGTGGCCTTTACGCGTTAGTTGCTATCGATGATGGCTGAGGAGCTGGGTAAAAGGTACACTGCGGAAGACAAGTTGTGCGCGAAATGTAGACCTCAAATTCGGCCATTTAGAGGTGCAGGTGACTACTTTGGCTGAGACTGTATCTAACCGTGAACATGGTGGCGCCTGTAGTGGGTGCCGAAGGAAACTTTGCCGAATCGATAAGTCAGTGCGTCGGGGGGGGTTGCGCGCAAAAATGACTGCAAATATACGTAGACTATCCAACCAGCACGCAGAGGCGGACGACTTACTGTGAACGAATACCTTAGCCGGCCTTGCGGCCTACAGTCCGTTGCTGTAGCGCAGTACCAGCAGTGGAATTGTCTCATAACCACTTGATGGTAAAGTGTAAATCCTCATGTTGCACCGTATGGACTGTAATGAGATCTAATCTCGCTTCATTCGCAGTATCTGGAGCCATCCTGGCTTTCACTTCCTATGCCAACATTGCCCTCACAGTTAAAGCCATCACATCAGTGCGTGCATTGTCGAGTCTTTATAGTCTAGAGATACCGAGTCCCGCTCGAAATTCTGAAGCGGCCAGTACACATGCCGCCTCCGCCGTCCTCTTCACCTTCTCAAAAAAAAATTACTTAAGCTCTTGTACCTCCGCTCTTCCCTGCTATTTAGTTGATTCGGTGTTCGATTTGCCCACTCCGTCCCATGCCTTCTGGGCATATAAATATGATTACGTCATTTATTCAGTCCTCACTGGTTCCTTTACTGGTATCGATTGCATATCCTGGTGTCCTATCGCTCTCACTATCGTCAAACCTGATCCTGTGCCGTAAGGTCGGCAACGAAGGGATGATTTGTAAGAATCCAAGCTGCATTTCAGATCCTCGACCGTACAAGAAACTGTCATATATGCTGGGTTTATCTCATCCAGGCCCATCAGGCTATATGCAATTTGATCCTAAAGCATCAGGAGTTCTTGCAGAAGAGACTCCGCATCCACCTCCACTAGGTGCAGGCAGTGTCATGAGAACAGGCGACCATAGATGCCGTAATAGCGAATGTAGCCGAATAATACAGTGAGCCAATCACGTCGAAATATTCCTTCCGGAATAGTCTGCCTCAACTGTGTTTTACCTGAATAAGGCGCAGACGTGATTGCTGCAGCCAAAACACTTTTGCCTGGAGTGAATTGATACTGAACAGTGGACTCGCATTGGATTCCGCGGTGTTACCTCTTTGCAGTTGATGATGGGATCCGACGCCTCCGTTATCTCCCCGAGGTTACAACGAATCGTAAGTGGTGAGTACACTAGTTTTAACGAAGGTATCGGGCAAGCTTCGATGCGTTAAAGCGCGCCTATAATGCTATCGACAGCTTTCTGTTTCTCACGATTGATAACCAGGTTATTGGCCCTGTTGTCTCTGGCTTGCGTCAGATTACTGGTGGATTCCAGTAGGCTCCGCGTTCCAAGCATGTCTGGGAGCAGAGCGATCCTCCTGATAGAGGCAGGGACGGTGCCTGGACTGGGAACATCCTATACAAATGGAATGTTTTGATGGGCTTGTGCTTCGCGCGACGTCAGCTCCGAGCTCCAAACGTTGAATTTCAATTTGCTTTCAAATGTATAGAACGCTCTTATAAATGCCCACGTTCATAAGCGACGGAAAATGCCACTAGCGCCTCTACATAGACTTGTCACAGCTGCTCATCATTATCATAAAAGTCTTTTCTCGCAAACAGATATTGGATGCGCAGAGACCACTTCGTTGCACATAAACAAGGATAATTCCGAATTTCAGATTGTTACAACGTATTGAGTATCATCCAAGCAACAGGGTAGCACTATTGTCAACGGGTTGCCATTTGTACTTCAAAATGAACATTAATATGACATCGCATGGGAACAACTAGTAATCACTCTCGTTAGCCTCTCGACGCTCTGGATACAAGTTGGCGTGGAACTGGAGCTCCATGCCTCTCTTGCGTTTGCTACTGTAACGCTGCTGCTTCGAACGTCGACTTTGTACGTTTGACTCTCCGTTATGGCAGTCTCTATTCTTCAGCCAGGCCAATGGTTTAGGTCCTCTTGACTAAGTGCGTGCGCCGCAACATTGCTGTTTCTAAGAGCGAGACAAAAACGATATGCCTTGTAATATCCATCCTCCTTCCACTTCCCTTTCGATTTTAACACTCCGTAAGGCGATCACTCACATCCAAGACAATTTTCCACCAACACTCGATCTGGTGATATCCTACGACTTGTGTTCTCATCTTACCGAGATGAAAGGCCATTGTGCCGTTTTGTCTTTGGTTAGATTACACAAACGACTCCATGACCTCCTTGATGTCCTTAAGCATGCAAAACTGCTCAGCTGGAAGGGTGAAAGTCGGGAAACAGACCTATTTTGGCATGCCACATTCTTCTCAACGCTTCTTTAAGTTTCTCCTATGGAATTCCCTGCTGTGCTCGAACATTTCAAGGTCGAAGGTAGATCCAATGCAATGCGCCGCACAGATAGGGCCCTGTCCGCTGTGCAATACTGACATCTCTGCTGTGAATCTATATACTTCATGCTTTCCGCTGAAATACTTTTTTCCTTCCCATATGCTACCAATTGGCATAAAAGCTTCCTGATGAGTCAAAGTTTTAGCGTAGCGAGCGATTCTGTAGGACTTGAAAGGCTTTTCCGCTTTTTTTTCAGGCCATCGTGAACTCTTCTATACGCATAATCACCAGAAAGTGGTACGTGTGTGAGCGTAACATCTCAATGGAACTCATGATTAAGTGCTTAAATACATAATCATTTAACCCAGCAAATACCGCTACACACTTCCATTGCCCTCCATGCGCGAGGATGTTCGCTTTCATAAACAAAATATTCGTGATACATGTGGGGATTTTCGACCACGGCCGATGCTACATCAACTGCATATAAATCACTTGTCGTGATTGTATATCGTGCTGAACTCCGGTGCCTCAGAGGTGGTCATTTGAAGTATGGAAGCTGATCCAGCCCGTTTGTAAAAAATGCCAAGACGGGGGCAAGAAATACCGTTATCTTCATCCAAATTGCATACATCTGGATCTGCGGAGAATTTATCCAGCTCTGTTTCCCGGTACTTTGCTGCCTCCGAAAGAAACTGTAGGGCACTGGTTACCTGTTTCGTAGACAACTGCAGTCGTCGGAGCCGTGTTGGGAGGCATTATGGAGATAGTAGGGAAGGCAATCAATAGCGAGAGTAATGGATAAATTGTTGTGCTAGAACTCTGCTTCATCTCCCTACTATCAAGCTCTCACGTATGTGGTGCACGCTGGAATAGTAGCCGAGTGGATGTCTTATGTTATCGTAGAGCTCCATGCTTGCGTAAAAATTGCGCTCCTCAGTCCAGGTGCGAGTGTAAGGTCGAGGGAATGTACAATTGCCTAATCGATACCCACTTGGGCTGCCAGCTTTCCAGAAAGCTTGCTCTTGCCTTAAACAGACGCACGGAAGTACATGGGCGAATTACTAGTAGTTGTAATGTCGTCAGTATTTAAGAGTAAAGTGTACGTCTGCGCAGGACTTTGATAACGAAGCACTAGTTGTAGCAATGACTATATCTGCTGCGCATTATCATGTACGATCTAGTCGTTGCCGACGCAACGACTATCTGGTTGATTGGCCTACTACTGTCGATGGAATCCCACGAGTACTACTGTAGACAGTACGCATGTTGGCTGTCAAAAAGGAGTGCTGTACTGTACTGTATATTACAGTAAAGGAGCAGCGGACATACGTAGTCACGACTTGCTTCTCGACACAAGGACGACCGCAAGCTTTACAGAACGGAGCTTTACAGACATGGTGATGCATGTTGCGACGCATCTCAAACACGCCTCCTTTGCGTCGGCACCACCCCCGTTCCCCCTCTCTCTCATGAAATATTTCCGCATTCCGCTCCATGCACGTGTGCTCCTTCACCTTCGG
>JAUKWC010066272.1:0-35390 GCA_032356245.1 Endocladia muricata | reverse complement strand
GGGTGACACCGCCCGATTCGGCCCGGTCACCGACACCGTCACCGTCACCGCACTCTCTCCATCTCCTTCCCGCCTTTCCTTGTCCACCCGCCGCTGCAGCACTAGCATGTACCCGCTTCCCACTGCCTCGGCAACCTGCCTTCGCACCCCCTCATCCCTTTCCGCTCCACCACCGGCAGCCCATGTCAACAGCACTTCCCGCAGGACACTTCCCCCTGCCGCTCGCACCACCGTCTCTACATCCCCTCCACTCACCGCCTTCACAAACGTCTCGCCCCACGCTCTCCCCACTTCTCCCTGGCCCCCCCACCGCCTCATATACCCCTCCACCACCACGTCCACCCCGCCGCCCCCGCCGCCCCTCAGACTCTCCACCGCAAACGCCCCGACGCTCTCCTCCTCCCCCGCTGCCACCGCCGCCATTGCCATAGCCACGCCCGCCCCTCCTTCTGTCCTGCCTCCATCCCTTCGTGCGCGCGTCGTCGCTGAGCGCCGCCACACGTGGATCAGCCTGCGCAGCCCCGCCTGCGTGCCCGAGTCCTCCAGCACATCCACACAGCACAGCGCAGCAATAGCGCGCGCAGAGCTTGTGAAGAGATCCGGGCGATTCGGGGGGGGACGCCCGGCGGGGGCGTCGCTCTGTAAACACTCGGTCGCCATGTACACAGCGTTTGTCAGCAGCTTGCGGGCAATGGACAAGTGGTGCAGGCGGAGGACAAGTATGGGAGTACGCGTGCGGTACCCGGCGTCATGCGGGTCGGGGGTGGCGGCGTGCGCGCGGCGCGGGCAATGATAGTAGAACGGTTGCGGAATGGCAGGCAGCGTGCTCGTGCAATTCTTCTTCTTCTCGTCGGTGTGGTTGGCATCCCTGTCCACACGGTCATCACATACGGCAGCAACCGCCTCCAACACGCTGGCCCTGGCAGTGACTCCAGACACGACCGCCAGCGCGTCCGCGAGCGCCTCGAGTGGGTTCCCCCCTTCCTCTGCAAAAAGCGCGCCCGGGGTGACTCCCCTCAGCGCCAGCAGTGGCGGCAGCAGTTGCGCCGCGCTGACGCGCACGTCGGTGCGGATGTGCGAGAGCGCGGCGAGCACATGGGCAGCCATCACGCGCGCAAATGGCCGCACGTCTGGCAGCGTCTGCACCGCCAGCACGATGACCGTCCTCGCGGCGGCGCGCACCGTGGCAAAGTCGTCCGCAAGCGCGTCCAAGGCGGCCACCAGCACGGCACCCACGCGGAGATGGGCGGCAGGGTGCGCCGCGGCGCGCGGGTCGTCGAGTGCGCGGCGGAGTCCGTTGAGCGCGGCCAGGCGCGTGGGGGCGTGGTAGTGGCGGGAGCGGGTGAAGAGCTCGGGAAGGGAGAGACCGGGCTGGGCGGAAGGGGGGACGGGGTAGGCGGTTGAGAGGGGGTGCGGATGGCGGCCTTGGGCGGGGACGTGGACCTGGCGGGACTTGAAGGAGGTGTTGGTGGCGTTGGCGGCACGACGGCGGGCGCCGAGCTTTTGTTTCTTCTTTGCAAAGTCAGGGGGAGGAAGTTTCGACTGGGCAGCTTTGCGTTTGGAGCGTGGCATTGTGGAGAGGTGGGCGTTGAGGTAGGGTGTGGGGGAGGGGAGGGGAGGGATGATGAGACGGTAAGTGATGGCGGTGGCGTAGGCTTCATGGCGGCCATAGTTGATAGTTTGAGAGTAGCGAAGGAGCATGCGGGCACACTGAACCGGGAACGGATCAACGTGTCATCCTAATCAGATCAAGACGGGGTGCAAAATGTTGACTATTTTCTGCGGTATTCGTGGACACGTGTGGGTGAAGTCAGGATTCGATTATTCGGCGCCGTCGGTGGCCATAGTATATAGCCAGTGCAACTGACCGCTTGGTGCCTGCGATGAGCACCGCAAGCACCCCTGCACTTGCTCAACACACTGCGCGTTTTTTCAACACTGAGCCCAAATCAGTCCTCATCATCCTTTCCCTTCCGTGGCTGTTGTCTCTCGATCTAATTGCATTACTTCAAGATGTCAAAGCGCGGTAGAGGTGGAGCGAGCGGCAGCAAGTTCCGCGTCGCGCTCGGTCTCCCTGTGGCGGCCGTCATGAACTGTGCCGACAACACGGGCGCCAAGAATCTCTACATCATTTCCGTCACCAAGATCAAGGGCCGTCTGAATCGACTCCCGGCCGCCGGCGTCGGTGACATGGTATGTTTTACGTTGACCACCTCCAGCTGCCTGCGCCTCGAGGACTTGATGTTGCGAAAGGGGGGGCGATAGGGGGGAATTGGGGTAATGGTGTCGTTTCCGTATTTGTGAATCGCCTTCTAACGTAGTGTGTATGTGGTGTGTCTTGCGGATTCGTTGACGTATACGTTCTCTTATGCGAGACGAGTAGGTGTTGGCAACAGTGAAGAAGGGTAAGCCGGAGCTGAGGAAAAAAGTGGCTCCTGCTGTTGTGATTCGTCAGCGCAAGTCGTGGCGTCGCAAGGATGGGACGTTTCTCTATTTTGAAGGTACGCTCACTTGTCTTTTCTTGCGGGGTGCGAGTATGGCTGTGATGCAAATTCTTCCTATGAAGCGCCGAGGTCGTCGATGAGGCACTTCACCAATTCATCTTTCGGGGCTGAGCCAATCTAGTTGCTGCGCAGATGCCACTGCTATCACTCGACGAGTTGAGCGTGGCACATGCGCATATGGGATAATGATACATGTATTGACTTTTTGACGTGTATGTGTGCATATGGAAACTGGCTTGTGGATCACTCACAGATAATGCGGGTGTAATCGTGAACATCAAGGGAGAAATGAAGGGCTCTGCGATTACTGGCCCAGTGGCAAAGGAGTGCGCTGATCTATGGCCGCGTATTGCGTCTGCTGCGGGCACGATTGTTTAGGAAGGTGCGCGGGTGTAGGTTGATCGGTATCGTCTTGTGCGCAGAGCTTGATTGCGTGGATTGCAGACGTGCTCGGGTGCGGGGGGATGCAGTATAAACATTTTTCACCGTCCGCTGAATTGCTTTCATCGCGTTACCTATGAGCCGGCTCTCACGTTGCATTTTACGTTGTAAGTTGTAGAGGTTCATTAGAAGAGGGATCGATCTGACGTCTTTTGCTGAGCTGCAGAATCATTTCGCACTATTTCTAATACGAAGCTGGAACAAGATCGAGAATTGAAATTGGTTCACAAGCAGAATGTCTGCCTCTTAAAACGATTTGCCCTCTTGGTTTGTTTATTCTGTTCATGTCACGTATTGTACATCAATTAGATTAGTTCAGTATCTTCGATAGGTCGGCAAATCACCGAGAAACCACAGCAAGGGTTTCCGCTCCTGTGAACCAGCACGTACAACGGGCACTACAGAAAGGTGGTGCAGATGTGCTCAATATCTTGGGGGGCGCGCATACCCGTTCGTGTCAGTTCCTTCTGATTCCAGCACATTTCCGTCCCGGTTTCCGATGCCCGACTGCAAGCGACATTCTAACGGCTGTTGCCCGGCAATCTCAGCGACTGCCTTTGCCCCGTCGAGTGCTGTGCAATCTGACAGTGGGCATGCAGACATCGCAATACCGAATCTCTCCGAGATTCGACGTAAAAGAGCCATCTCTGCAGACCACTCCGCATTAGACGGCGGCGGGACCCAGGCAGCGTAGTTGCCCCTGGCCGCTAAAAGATTCTCCTCCGTAGGGTATGCAAACCATTCCATCCGCACTTCATGTCCTCCAAGACTGTCACTGAGTGCACGGTATCCAGCAATGTAGGAAGCAAACTGGTCCAACTGGTGTAGTACCGAACCGAACGATAACTTGGAAACACGCGACGCCCAATCCTCAAGACATTCTTTGCTCGGATCGTGTTCGTGGGAATTCTCCAAAAGCCATATCTGGATCTGGCAGGCGAGAAGCTCGCTTATACTTCTGCGTAGCCCGCTGTGAATGTCGTTCTCCACGTCTTCGTCTTGACTGCTCGGGTTTTGGGCGGCAGCCGCAACACTTTGAGGCTCACCGTACGCATGCTCGCTCGGTGCCCCAATGCAAGAGTTTTCGCCGCCAGGAGCCACTGACCCGTAGTGGGGGTGAAGTATAGTGTTCCTGTTCGCGTTCGGGACTTCACTGAGATCCTGCAAGTGATGCGAAACAGCAAGCTGCGTGTCGAGATGTAAATTCGCCAAATTCTCGGCATTGTGATGAAGCGGCATCGGCTCGGCACCGGGGGTTTGAATCACTGCGTAAGTTTGCTGCGCGTAAGCCACTCGCCGTCTCTCACTTCCCTCAACACGCCGTGCAAACAATTCTTGAAACTTTGATTCGAGTCTTTGAGAGACGCCCACCATCTTGTCGCCAAAGGAGTTCATGACGCGGAGCTCTGTGTCTGCTGACCCGTTCTGGAGCGCATACGCCAGCTCTGCCTTAACCTCGTCCACTAACTTGCGCAACTGCATCATCTCTTCATGCACAAAGATGCGCGTAGAGTCTTTGTGAGCCTGCAACGCCTGTCGGAACGCCAGCGCGTGGCTTATTAGCTTCTGCACGTCAACCTTAAACACATCCAGCTGCCCTTGGAGCGCATTCACATCAGCAGTGAGCTGCTCAATTTTGGCTTCGTAAACAGAATCGGCGGCCATTCTCCCACTATCGGAAGACGTACCCAAATGTTCGACGGTCTCTGTTTGGACTTCATTGCGTGCGCGGCCTATGACTTCGCCGTCACGGATCACAAGTGACGCGCCTCCCAAACTCGTTGGAATCACACTTGTCGAAGCCGGCGCTGGGCGCACATGTTGTTGTCCATCAACATCGCATGGAGAACACCCTGGCATTGCGTAAGTTCGGGTTCCTTTCGTATGTACCGCAGGCATCTGCACTACGTGCAAAGAATGGCGGCCTCTAGAGGCAAAAGTTCCGGATGTTAGATTCGGTAAATGTGATGTTGCGCGAACACGCCCGGGCACGGCGAGTGACAGGTTTTCAGTATTCGGTATTTGATGGTTCCCGCCATTCTGCCCATTGAGTGTGCGAGCAAATTCTACCTCGGCGGCGGCCCGACCCCTTCCAGCCTCCACTTCATCCCTACCCGCAGCAACACTGGGCTCAACCTGAATTTTGCCAGGGGTGCTCCTGGTAGCTACTCTGTCTTGGTTCTTAGCCGCCATGACAAATGGAGAAACGCGGTGGGTCAGATGGTGCCCATCAAAATTTAGCCACAATTGATGAGCAGCGTTTGAAAGCTCTCTACCGCTGTTGGGTCGTCCGTCCCTGGCAGATCTCGTATGCTAGGACTTCCCGAACCTAGTTTTCGTTGCTGTCTGTATGTTTCCCAGAAGATTCTTGTATACGATGTTAACACAGTTGGTAAGTTCCGCTACGACTGGATACGACATACCCCCGCAAAAGTAGCTCTCGCTGCACAACCCCTGTTATGGTAAGGTTGTCCACTCCGCGAGGTTCTATTTGCGTCTGGCAGTTTTTTCGCGCGCTGGTCGAAGTGGCCTCATCGCTTTCACTGCAACATCGTGCTGCTCCCTTCCCGCCTTCCGACCTCTATGCGAAGTCGCCTTTTCTTTGGCAAGATACTTTTCTCGCGCTGATACCTGCAGCACCTCTTTCCTCCATACTCATCATTGACACAATGTTATCCGTTGCTTCGCTGTCGTTTGCATATTTAATCTGAGTCTCCTGGCCTGTTAACTGTTCCTACCGTGGCGCAAGGGGGCTGTGCGCTCACAGATTTTTCTGTGTACGCAACTCTCCTTTCGCGTAACTCTCTTAACGGTAAGTAGCGATGACACCGTATGGTTTTGGGCAGTGTTAGGTACAATCGAGCAACTACTGGGTGTGGCTAAATATTAACAGATTTGGCGTTGAATCAAGTGCTGGTAGAATGTGTTCGCTGCGGGACGAGTAGCCTTCGGACAATGGGGAATGGAAAATCGCGATCAGAGCCACAATTCTGGCAGAATCAAAGCAGAGCGGGGCGCTGAGAGACCATTTTAATGATACTCATTGATGAAAATATAATTGTGCACACAATTCTACCGGGGAGCACGGTAGAGAAGAAAAGTTGCGATGGTATCGACGGCATATACTTGACTTCCGCAGTGCAGAGTAATGATATTCTACATCTCTCAGAACTCTGGAGAAAAAGCGTGGCGGAAGAGGCGAGCAAGGGATGACGAGGGGTAAATATTAGGAGGCTAAATGTTTCACGATGTGCATCAGGCACCCATGAACAGACTGGTCCTGTCTGCTGTACTAGACGCCTTACACGAACCGGATCTACATCATGTGAGGCTGGAATAAGTCGTGTTGTCATCAAACCTCGGCACTAGTCGATTTCTTAGTTTCTCATATCATTCGAAAGCTCTTCGTCTTCTCTGTTAGAATTCTGTAGGATTGAAGTTATAGAATATTCTTAAAACTAATTTGTACTGTGCTGCTCGTAATCTACTACAGGCCTAGTCGTACACTTCAAAAACTGAAAAATACGAGAACGAAGCGTACAGGTATGTAAATTTTGCATTATCATTACACTGACAAATCTCTGACGTAGATGTACGAATGCTTTTTGCCATTGTTTCTTACCTCATTTTTGATTTTCGCGAGTTACGACACACAGTAGGCAAAGCGATCAGATCCAAACTCGAATCATTCGATGAGAATATATAATTTGTGGATTTATGGTGAATTTACGGACTGTATCTTTGATTCCATGGCAATAGCTGGGAGAACGATATGGCACCACTGTCAGCAGCAGTTGGAACGTCGTTGTCCAATCGAGTTACTTTTAAGTTTGTCAGGGCCACTCACAGCAAGTAGTGCGGACAGGCAGTCACCCACTCCTGGGCTTGTTCAGAATAGAGTCTTGGCCGGCTTTGCGGCGCAGAGAACTTAGTAGGTCGCGACAACGAAACTGACAGTGAAGCAATTCCTGTAGATCATCTCTGGTTGAAGTGTGAATAAAACAGAGTCCGACCACGAAGGTTTCAGTGCCACCAACAGGGGGGGTAGCGAGCATGCCATGAGAAGAACACCAGAACTTCATTCATGTAAGACGTTCTCGAGCTGCAGATAGCACCGTCTAGACCTAATAAGTCTCCCCTGCCAGTACGCCAGACGCAGTTCGAGATCGGGTGACGGTCACATTCAGCCAAACTGAGCTTCGAAATTACTACAGCCATTCGCATTAAAGGCATTACCTTTCAGTCTAGTCATTACACAGAGCACACTACTATAGCAAAGCAAACAAACAATAGTGAAGGTTGATACGTGATTGGTTCAATGGTATGTACCACCGGCTCGATTAAAAACTGGTGTAGAGATACTTGGTTCTCACTAGCAGACATGACATTTCAACTGCATTTTCAGGCGTGCAGTGGGGTGTGTAAGACTCAGAAGAATGGGTACTCTTCAGCTGCGAGGACTTGCCGGCTAAAAGGCTTCTTGTGTATGATTCTTATTCTGCGCAGTTTTCCAGTGGATAGGCGTGCAATATGCAGGCCAGGAGGCACGCAGCGATGATGGTATAGGAAGAAGGAATATCTTCAGGCAGAGCTATTTCTAGAAACGGATAGGGAGGTCCATTGACTGCCGCATGGGGTCTGGTAATACCTGGGGCCTACTAGCTAGTGTACAGCTCCAGGTCCAGTATTGACAGAACCGGACTTCCGTGAAGTGCGCATCCAAACTTAGCATCAGTATACTCGGATTTCAACGAGATGGTCGTCTATGTCCAGAACTAGTAGATTCAGACTTCTCCAGAGTGGGGATTCAAGTCCTATAGTACTCGTCTGTGTTTCCGGCGATGGATGCGGGCTTCCACCACGTGCAGTAGCGTAATAACCATTCCAGCCGTACTGCACACTTTAGAACGCCATGGAATGCTGACTTCTGTGGCATTTCAAAACCTGGAGTTTGTGTAGGATGGCAGTTTTTCGCATGAACGCCGGCTTCCAAAACATAAATATTTTGAACTGCCACGTCCATTGAACGCCCGAATCCATTATCCGAAGTTCGTTTTCTAGTAAAATATCCAGCTCACACTGCGAATTGTGCAGGACACTGCAGTCTCGCATCTCACCTTTCGTACCCCAACGTCACATGATGATCTATAGCCTGCCTTACGTAGATATGCTTACGTCGGACCCTTCGTACTCTCAATTGCCTTCCAATGGATTTCGCGCCACCGCACTGAAGATCGCTACGCGTAATATGCGCCATCTGTTGCTCTAGGAAACTGAGCAGTATGCCCGGAAATGTTCGGGTGCACTAGCTCACCCAGAATCTTGCCGATGTTTCGGTACATGCCAAAATATGATTTGTAGAACTCTTTGCTCATTTCTCGGACAGTATTGTAAACATATTGGAACGCAAACAAGGGCTAACGTGTAATCCGCGTGAGGCGTTGCACATTCGACTAGTGCTGCTGGACGACGTCAGTTTAGTGCGTGCCGAACATCAAACGTTTAACTGGGTCTCGGGGCTCAAACGTAGTGGTTCCGTCCTTCACCTTGCGGTCGTGTAGTATAGCGTGCTGCGTGCATCGATCCGTCACTAGTTAACAATGCGCGCACGAGCTCATACATCTGGAACCGCGTGTTTTGCGCCGAAGTTTCGCCAACTGCAGCGCAATTCTGAGGCCTACAGTCGAGTAGGCATCCTTTCATACGAAACACTCTTCTTCCTACACTGTACGGCCACCTACCTTTAAAAGCACGTAGGAGGTACAGACGCTATGACTTTAATCCACCCCTTCCGTAGCCGTGCTACAGTTAACCCGTGCAGAACGCGAGGCACCCACTTCTTGTGCTGAACATGCGTTACACGTATCACACGAGGCGTAGAAACAAACTGAACCTCGATTCGGCGTCAGAGAGAGGTTGTAAATGTGTACTTTGCTGCGTGGAAAAGTAAGTACTTTTTTAAGATCGGTGTGGTGTCACAACTGACAGGTGCTGGGATCTACCCATGTGAAGATACATGGGCAGATGGATGTTGTTTTTGAGAACGAAGTTCGCATATTCATCTGCTCATCTGTCTTCACATGTGCAGATCTGAGCCCCTGTCACTAGTGACACCGCCCCGCACCCTAAATAATCCACTTACTTTTCCAAGTTTCGTGAAGGGGGCGCCACTGTTCGTCATTGCTGCTACGGAACGGAAACGGGAACGGTTGTGAGCGTGTTGTGTTCCCGGGGCTGTCCTCCCTGTCCGTAATACAAATGGCTTATACCTGCTCCCACAGCACGAAACCTCATACCCTCAAGTTTTTTTTAATTCGACGCGGTCTCCCCTCCTTTCCTTGCTTCGTCCTCATCTCTCCTCCCTGTACTTCGATCCACATGGTTTACCTTGCTTCGCTTGCGACGCTCTGCTGCTCGCTCCTTGCACCCCGTTCATTCCTGGGCTTCTTTCCCTCTTTCGTTCCTCACCGCACTGTAACCATGGCGCCGACTGAACTCAGTCGGCCCGGGACAGCCGACGCGTGCTTGGCTGCCTTCATTACCGTATTCCCTTCATCCGAAGTGAACGCGAAGTTTGACATCACGAAGTTCCACATGTCGGCCTTTCTGCACTTTGTCATCGCAACAGACGACGAGGGCTCAATGGTGATCAAGGAAATTGGCGCAGTGAAGAGCAAGCAGCGCAATCCTGGAGGCGACTTTCGTACTTTTGTCGAGAGGGACGGCCCGGTCTCTCGCGATCTGGATAGCGAGCAGATGAAGCAGATAGTGCGCGCAGCGCTATCAATCGTGTTGCTGACCCAAAAAGACAAGAGTATTGGGGAGATCGTGGATGTGGCCCTGAGGCAAAAGAACTATGCGGTGTCCCTTATTGTTGGCACCAAGTTATTTCTCTCTAAGGTCACCAGGGTTCGGGAAGTAGTTCTGCCAGGAACCTTGCCTGTTGGCCGCCCCAGAACCTTCGAGGTTCTGATGTTCTTCCACGCGATCAACGTATGCCACTCGGGGCGCGGCAGCAAACGAGTACTCGCTTTGAAAAAGATAAATCAAAGCGGAAATCGTCCCGCGTTTGCTGTACAGCAACTAACTCGGGCGTGGCCGAAGCGGGCGAGGGCAGTGGGATTTTTGGAGGACGAGGCATTAGTCGGACCATACCTTCTGTTTCGTCCCCGCGTTCAGCACTTTGTGGCTTTGAAGTCACGGGCTGATGGATTTGCACCCATCACGCAGGAGACCTCGCTGCAAGGGAAAGGGGTAGCAAGTGTGGAGGAGAGTACGAGCAGGACAATAGCTTGGGCCCGAAGTGCGGAGAAGAATGCGGCAAGGCGGGCTATCTCCGGTCTGTTCATGTCTAGCTCGCAAGCCATTATTACAAACGAAACTTTGTACGATGTCAAGCACCGCAGTAACCGGCCGTATCTAGATCGCTTTGAGTCGCGCGATCACCACTTGCCAAGAGTCTTTGCCGACTTGAGCGGGAACAACCGGGAGGCCTTCGGGCTACAACGTGAAGCGCCTGAGGATGATGGTGCTTGTTCAGAGGGTATCGAGGTGGACTCGGAGCCGTCGGATACAGATTCGGAAGACACAAGACCGCGTCGTCGTATGCGAGTGTCACTGTCGAGCACCACGCCCAATGTAGGACTATCCGCGCAGCCTCCTCGTTCTTTGTCTTTCCAGCTGAAAGGGGAGATGGAGCTGGGCCTACAGGGTAGCGACAACGAAGCGGGGGAGGTTGCGGCTCACAGAAGTACCGTGCAAGGTAGTGAGGCTTTCTGGTTCACTCTCAACCCATAAATGCCTGAGCTCAAAGACCCACTTCGTGAAGCACCATAATCAGCCAACCGTATTAGCCCGTCTCCACCACCGGAGGAGGTGTTTGAAGAGTCGCTCGCGAAGGAGAATCCATCGACCGATCTTCTTGCGGAGTTGCTCGGCGTGATGAAGTCGGACTGCCGTGTCCACAGCTATACTTTCCACGATCTTCTCAGTCATCACGCTGACCACTCGGGTGAGTGCCTGGAAGGTAAAGTTCAGCTCCTGTTGACGGACCCTCTGTACAACACCAGAAGCGAGCGGGGTGCGGACATATCTGCCCATGGTGTCTTCAACCACGAAGACATGGACGCCTCCACCTCAATATTCGACGCTCTGCTTGCTAAAACCCGCCACGGAATCATTTTTTGTAGTGTCCTACAATTCGGTATGTCGCTTTCGCACCTCAAGCATTACAGTCGAGAGGTGTACGACGAGGGGAGTGACGGGGCCAGTGCGTCGAGGGGGAGGCGGCAGAAGGACTTCGTGTGTAACGTGGAGGACCAGCTGATGGTTCACGTCCGAGCTCGAGGTCATTATACGCAAAAACTGGGTAGAAAAGGATGTGGCCACGCCTGAGTCACGCAATGGGCTGTTCACTTCTGGCGGAGGAATGTGCCGCTTGATGTGCAGTTCGCCCGGATATGCTCCTAAAGCAACGGGTATGTGCAGTTTTTGCACGTAGCCTGGACGAACTGTATGGATGGAATCCAATGGTTGGAGCCCGGAGAGGTGTGGAGAAGAGCTGACAAAGCGAGTCGCATGAACATACTTCGACCTGAGCAGAAGAGCATCAAGTATATGAGCGGGCTGGTGTGGCAGTATTCGACACCGGCAAACCTTGGGCTCGACCTGTTCAGGGGTACTTACACGACTGCAATACCGTGTCTAGGGCTTCCAAGATGTCGCCCTTTCGTGGGGTGCGACAAGGATGACGACTGCATCAGTTTAGTTCTACCGAGCTTGGTTAAGGCGTTTTGCGAAAGCGTTGTAAACACCGCGCGCGACATTGGTGGCTCTCCGCGGGCTGTGGAGCTTGCCACAAGCTACTGGGCAGGCGTGACACGGAACGTGACTGCCAGGAGGGGGAGGGGCCCCGCGGACGCTCCCGCTGGGTGTCCCCGCTATCAATGTCTACCGGCCTACGTAATCCGGATTATTGCGAACAACGCCTGGGATCCCATGCTTTCCCCGCGCTATTCACCGGCGTCGCGGGACAACTGGCCGGCGAAGTACCAAGACCTGCTTGACATGCAAGACTCGCTAACATTACGGGTGGTGGAAGTGATAGCGAGGTGTATGGTGGTGCGTCCGTCGACGGTGAAGTACGAAGGTGTGGGACTCGAGGTGTTTGCGGACCGAGTCTTCGCGAAAGGAGAAACGATCCTCCCCTTCTATGGGACGCTTCTGAATGCAGACCTGTGTAAGCGCACCCTGGAGAAGACGAAGATCTGCGGAGGCGGAAATTTGGGGGTAAACGAAGAACGTTTCAACCGGGTAGCCCTTCTCGTGGAAAGGGGAGCGGATTCCCGTGAGGGTCGGAGGCAGAAAGTGTACATCGTACCCGGACCGTTTCGTGTGGCTGGGTTTGTGACCGACGTTCAGTACTTGCCCGGGGATGAGAAGGAGCGAAGCAGAGGTACATCTAGATCGCGAGACACAAACGTGGGGATTCACGAGGATCGAAGAGAATTGTCACAGAGAGCCCTACATTCACTGAACACTGTTACGGACCGTGTAACGTGTGCGATTCTGAGGGGGGAGGAGCTATTCACAAACTATGGCGATAAGCCTAGCTTCCAAGTACGTGGCGGGATCTTCCAATATAGCCTGCGGATAAACACACTTAAACACTACATGCCAGTTTCGGAACCAGTTCATGGCGAGCAGGCTACAATATAGGGGCTGCGGAAGATTTGGGCTCAGCCGGAAGAAAGGTCGCCTAGGAAAGTGGGCGCTTTTGGGACCGCTATAACAGGAATAAAAGGTTTGAGAGGTAATGAAAATTCAGGCTTAGGGGATGTCACTAAGGACAGGTACTGAGATCTACAAATGTGAAAACACATGAACAGATGGATCTGCGACACTTGACCTGAAAAAGAACATCCATCTGCCTATGTATTATCACAAGTGCAGATCTCAGCCTCTAGCACTAGTGACACCACCCAAGTCTGAGTTTTCGTTACTCTCTGGAATGCCCATTTGCAGGCCCGCAGCCCCTGCTTCCAGTCCTGCCGTTGGCGCTTATGATACTTCAAACGTCGGTAGGCACTCTCCGCGTGTGCATGACTTTACAAGGGCCGCACTACCAGCGATAGCTGCTAGCTGGCAGTTGTCCTGTTCAGTTCACAACAACTGCGACGTAGCTTTTGAATTTGTTCTTCTTACTGACCCTCCGTCTGTCCTGCCCTGCCTGTGCCGCAGCTCTACATCGATGGCACCGCCAGCCGGAAGGACGAGAAGGGCTGATATGATGCAACGATCTGACAAGCGCACTCGCGAGCAGCCGGAGGGGAGTAACGATGCTCCGGCTGCGCATATTGGTGCGACTGCACCGAGCCGCGAGGTTAATGCAACTTAGCGCCACCCGGCAGGCAGGTTCCCGAGGGTTGTGCAGCCACAGACCACGCCGGCACCTATTTTTTTTGGTCCAGAAGGTGAGCAACCCGATGGTGGCACTGTTTTGGCGACTCACAGTGCTACTATTACAGCGGCAGCTGCACAATGGTGTGCTGCCAACCAGGTGCCTGCTAATCGTTCGTCTTTTCAATCTGATTGTAGCTCGAGGACAGCCAGCAACACCGTCCGGGCCGGAATTGCGGTAGCTCCGGGCGTCCGCACACTCGGTGTTACCACCCCTGTGTAGACTCCTATCCCCGGTGGAGCAGGGAAAACTAATCGTGCGACTATGTGTCCTCCTGGGCCCTCGGGGGTGAGACCCTCGTAGTCTTCACCTCTGCCGATGTCGTCGCGGACAATGGTCGAGACTTCCGCTGTAGATCGCTTACAATCTCTCTCGTGTGAGCAGATGCAAGAGCTGCAAACGGTGCTTGACGAGCAAACGAACGAGGATAGGGCGCAGGAGCAAGAGATTGCTGGTCTCAAGACAAGGGTCAATGACTGTAAAGAAAAGATACGTGAGGCCGATGAAGAGCTTGTTGAGGTGCGTGTGGCGACTATGGCAACGATTGCCGAGTCTCTGCGACTACAAGCCGAGTTCAAGGATGGCAAGCGGGAGAACGACAGCCTACGCGTGGCTGGCGTGATTTCCGGTGGCGCCCATCAGGCCACACCGCGTCCTGGGATTGGACGTGCTCAGAGTCGCAAGCGTATGACGCAAGTGCGGGCAAAGTACATTGGTGTTGCCCAGACCATCGAAAAGCAGATTGTGCCATGGTGCTACCGCGAAATTGGTGCGCTGAACTCAACACGTTCTGTTCCAGTTCGGAACTGGGCTGGTCGCAGTTAGCCGTGCGTGGCCGGGGAGCTTTCTACGGATGGCCAGGAGGGTGTCGTGCCAATTCCACCGATGGTTCTTGCCAATCGTAAGGTGGACTGTACGCTTTCCTACTTCGATGAGGCGACGGCACTGGTTGGAATGGTGCGTGCAGACCATGGCACCGGGAACGGTTCATCTTTGTGTTCGGACCCAGAATCCCGCCGCGAGTGCGAGGAGGCTGTTTCAAGAGACTATGTCCTATGTGCGAGAATGAGGCAGACAATCTCTAACTTGATGATCGCGCGGAAGAGTGACGCTTGGGAAGAGCTGTTCCAATGCCTTGGGTGTCTCTTCTTGATGTCGCGGAAGATCACGTGGGTATCAGACAGCGAGCGGGCGCAGCGCTCGTCTCACGCACTTCAAGCGCGGTTGAGGCTCGTGAACTCAGAAGGGGAGTAAGGGACTCCAGACTTCTCATGGTCGGGACTCAGCAAGGTCGAGGATCTAGTATATGGTGATTACTCTGTACTGAGAGAGGTATGTGATCCGGGGGAGGGTGGCGTACTGTTTGGAAACTCTTTGGGGAGATATGTATTTTAGGAGCTCCGAAGGTACCATGCTCAACAGGATGGGACGTCTGCGTACGGGTCTATCATACAACTCGCACGCCTAGAAGCCGGGATGGCAACAGCGGTATCCTGCATGAGGCATGCTGAGGACCCAGGCGGCCAGCGCCAATACACTTACAGCCTCACGTTTTCTAATTATCTGCCCTTGGCAACAGCCCAGATACTTCGCAACTTTTGCAGCGTTGTATGTATCATTGGTGCACAAGAGATGTTTCGGTATGGCTCTACTATTCAGGGGGGGTTGTGTGAGTCGGGGAATGAGCGGATGGAACGGTCCGGTGAAGCGGGCGGGGAGGATTTGGTAGCTGTCGCCCCAGCATTCGACACAAACGTTTTGAAGGTGGGATCAGAGAACAAAGTTAATGTGGGGGTACAGAAGACGTGGTTTTCGGACAACATCTGCAGTATGCTTGGTGGTGCTGTCGGCTGCTCCGTTGCACGTGCAGAATCAAGCCAGGGACCGCTTGAATTTTGTAAGGGCGCGTCTGGCCTGTCACAGATTCCCGCCGCAGCTGCGGAGTCTCCCCCGTCCACTGCTGTTGGAGCAGAGGACGAGTAACTGTCGACGCACATGAGAGAAAGAAGGACGGAAACCGTACTTGTATGTTGGTAGCTCACTAAACGGATTGTAGTTTTCTGGTGTGTTTAATTCTAGTGCAAAGAGAACGGCGTGTCCGTTGGAGAGGAGGGTTCAGGTAGGACTGGCCGTGCATCAGCGTCTCTGTAGAACATACTTATGTAGAAGCGAAGGTAGGGCCATTTGAGCTGAGGAGTGAAAGGGGGGATGTGGAAGTTTAACCGCACCGCTTGAGCTGTCCCAATGATAGCAGAGGCCGTGAGCAGGGCAGACCACGGAGAAGCAGAAGCTTGATGCCCGAGTCGCTGCATCTCTGGGAGCGGGACAAGATGTTCTGTGCTACATACATTCTCACCTGGAGACCACCGAAAGCAAATGCATTGCAGAGGGTCTTCGACAGCGTCGATTGGAGTAATACAACCCATGTATCGAACGAAGGCATACTCAGGAGGCTGTAGTAGTTCACGGCCATGCATACAGAAGATAGACTGAGCCTGGGTCACCAATACATTGTCTGTGTGTTCTTAGTCGTCAGCGACCAGGAGCTCGGAACTGAATTGCTGCGCTTTCGTCGGGCCGAAGCTGATATCGGCATGAACGCACTGAACGACACATTTCTGCACTGGGTCGACTCGAATGACATTCCGGTCGGCATCATAGACGTTGACGGAAGGAAAGCAGCCGCCGAGAACGTAGCCACTTTTGGAGATTATAAATTGGAGAGTGTTACATGTGTGAATTGAATGCTGCTGGAGAAGCTCGTCGCGGACAAGGTCCAGCAGCATAGCGGCGTCCTGGTCACCAAGCTGGACAAGAATATCGATGCAGATGTCGGGAGCTTCTCCGCATAGTGATCGCAGCATCGCAGCAGTGAGGTGGCCTTTCTTGTTTCCAAAAAGCGGCATGCCGATGGTTCTCAAGTGAGCAAGTTCGTGGAAGTGCATTCTGAGGTCTTCCCTGACAAGACGCGCCCAGTGCCTGTCGTTGAGGTTCCCTTGCAGGGTTGTGAGGCGACGCGACTGCGAGACGGAGAGGACTGGAGTTTGAACAGCAGCAAGGTTTTCGGAGTGCTGGATTTGGCGGATGGATTCGTCCATGGCTGTTACCCTTCGCTTGGAGGTGCGCCGGTAGTCTTGCTGGAATGCAGTTTAGGTGTGTTCACGAAGACCGCCATCTAGATGTCTGAGGCCTCCAAAGTTGCGGATGTCATCTATGAGGTGGGTCAGGAGATGAAACTTGAGGGTCTTGAGCGTGGTCGGATGGTGATTCCCAAAGATGTGGAGCATGGAGGCTTTAAACTTATTGGCACGGGCCTCTAGGTTCTAAACCTTCGTCGAAGCTGCAGTGCTTCTATAGTTCCTTTGTCGAGCTGAGTATTAGACTGTCTGAGTACTGAGCGTAAATAGATGTGAGGGCCGCGGAGTCAGCTCCATCGCAGAAATGGTATATGATTCTTGTGATGATTGGAGAGGCCATGTCAACGGACTTGTAGTATGTGGCCTCCTGCTTGCCGCGGACTCCTTCATATGTGTCGAATCCGTTCAGGCCACTGCTTTATTTGGAGGCGGAGAAGTCGACGTGTAGGTCAGGAACGTAGAAGTCGCTCTGAATGGCAGCCAGAACTGTGTTGACTCCACGAACGAGAGCTATGCGGATGGTTCTTAACTGTTTCCGACTTTCGCAGGCGGAAGCTTGCCCGGGCGAATAGGACGGGGGAGTCGAGACTAACGAATACACAGGTCCTGGTTAGCATCGAGATGCCGAGGTGGAAGTTGTGCAGCCGTTTGAAATCGAAAATGGAGGGCATCTCGAGATGAGAATCGGACGGACGCAGGGGTTATGTTTCCAGAAAGAGTGCCAACCTCAGCAGGGAGGAGGTCGCGAGAGTCTTTTGCAGCTCCGCAGTGGGAGCTCGTGCCTGAGCCAGCTTAACTCGCAATTCATGGGCAGCGGCGTCGGCCTCGAGGCCGGCCACTTTTCCGCGAATATATGAAGATGCTCCGAAACGGTTGCAGGGTTGGCTGGTTTATGTGCCTGATCGAATGCCGATGATGTCCTTTGCCTCGGGTATGTCGCAACAGTAGCTGATGAGTACTGGATGGCATTGACAGAGACAATGGTAGGCATCTGACCATGTGAAGCCTACTAGGACCTTTTCATACTTTGGCGATAGCAGGGTGTGCAGGGCGGAGTGTAGTATGGAGGTTTTCGTGTATGGTGCGCGAGTAGGCGAAGGAGGCGGAAGGACGTCAAAGTCTCTGTCGTCCACTATGGGAAAGAGCTGGACGGGAAGATAGCCAGCGACGGTGTGCTGGGACATTATGTAGCGTCGGCAGAAAGCCGCAATGAAGTTAAGCACAGTGAGATGCACGGGATAGGCAACGAGGGCGCTTTTCGTAAGTGTAGTGGCCAATTTAACCGTATACATCAATATGCAACCTACAAACGAGTGGGTCCCCTATGTCCTGGGGTACCAGATCACACCCTTCAGCTCGCCACTCAAGACGTCTTCCTTGAAGTCTTGACACATTTGTCGGTGCACGTCAGTCCGCAAGGTATGCGCAAAGAGATACGTGTCGCTCTGTGGGGGGTCAGGACAAGGTCGGAAGTAGCAAGAATCTGCGTTGCCTTGCTCAACTTGCATTCGCAGGATCTCGACAAGGTCCGGGAAGTAGGCAGTTCCGAAGGACGTACCGCTGTGGTCCAATACAAGAGTTGCGGAGAAGCCCTAATGGTGATGCTCCTTCTTGACAGCAGCGAGTGTGAGGGAGCGACACTCTTGTCAAGAGCGAATGCGGTCTCGAAAGCGCGCCAGAGAGAATTCGGGATCCTTAACGATAGAGATGATATCCCCGCCATGCGCAGGCTTGGAGTCCTCTCTACTTCGGCAAGAGAAACTGCGATAGATTCTATGAGGAGGTCGGTCTTACCTGTGGTCGGTTTTGCATCAGGGTGACAGAGGAATGGGAGCAAGAGAAGCAGAGGTGCTGGAGTCTCATCAGAAAGTGCGTTGTCATCGTAGTGGACGTGAGGTTCTGGGGCGGGTGAACGTTGCAGACAATTACGGACGAGCTCGGCTGTTCAAACTGTTCGGCAGTGATACTGTTGCTCGTGTTTGGAAAATTAGTAGAGGTTAGAAGACGAGTACACGCAGTGCCCGGACTTTCCGCGCACATTGAGAGCTCTCAAGGATGGTTGGAAGGAGGAGAGGTGGTGGCAGGAGTGAGAGAACGGAGAAGTAGGACGTTTTACACGGGTGACACTATCTTCCTGTCTTCACTACGGACAAGACGGTAGGTCTGGTCGCGAGCACTCCCGCGTTGACGAAACCTAGTGCAGGTCTCGTGCACGCGGGAGTGGCCATGGTGGAAGACAGGGCCTCCTATTCAAAGAAAAACGCACGCTATTGGCTTTGTCGAGAAGCGAACATCATGCATTCGCTTATGGGTACTCCAAGGAGAGGTGCAAATCGAAAAGCAGTGGTACTGTCATATTCCTAACTGAAAGATATTCAAAGTTCCGTGCGGTCTAGGGTAATTTCATCTAGGGTATTTTCAAAGCACGGCGGCAAAACTGTGGAACGTAAGAACCATCTACGGGCCCTATTCAGACCAAAGCGACATGTGATGCAAACACGTCAAACATGCAAAGGTACCCTGCCGTCAACAGAAAGTACAGAGTGTCCGTTTTGCCGAGTGATGCGACGGCGTGCGCAGGTACGCAGCGCGCATCCGACACGGTATTCGCACGGGCGCGAAGGTGTCGGGTGGGATGGGAGGCTTCTTCGAAGAGCGGCGAGATGTGTTGTGTGCGATGCGATGCGGTAGGTGCCGGCTGTTTGAGGTGTAGATGGTGAGGGAGTGCAGGTGATGATGGGGTGTGGTGAACTAACTTGAAGGGATGGTGGGCGGGAAAGGTGGCGTCGTTGAAGAGTGGCAAGGTATGTGGTATGCGACGCGATGCAGGGAGTATGGGCAGTTGGAGGTTGAGAGGGTGAGGGATTGCGGGTGAGTGAGTGCGGGTAAGGGAGTGCGGGTGATGGTGGGGTCTGGGGTGCAAACCGGAAGTGATGGTGGGCGGGATGGGGGGACTCGTTGTACAGTGGCGATACGTGTGGCGGGCGACGTGATGCGGGAAGTGCGGGCTGTGGGAGGAGGAATGCAATGCGATGCGGGGAGTGCGGGCTGTTGGAGATGGAGAGGGGGAGGCAGTGCAGGTGGTCGTGGAGTGTGGTGTGCAAACTAAAAGAGGACATGGGTGGGACGAATGACGTCGTTCAAGAGTGGCGAGGTGTTTCGTGTTGAACGCGATGCTGGGAGGGCGGGCTCTTGGAGATGAGGACGGGGAGGCAACGCGGGTTGTGGTCGGGTGTAGTGTACAAACGGGAAGGGAAGGCGGGCGGGGTGGGTGGTGTCGTTCAAGGGTGGCGAGGCGCTGGCTGTTCGATGCGACGCGGAGAATGCGGGCTGTTGGAGGTGGAGAGGGCGAGGGAGTACGGATGCTGGTGGGGTGTGGTATACAAACTAGAATGGATATTGTGTTGGATGGGAGGCGTCGTCGGAGGTAGCGAGACGTATGGTATGCGATGCGGCGCGGGGAGTACGGGCTGACGGAGGTGGAGAGGGTGAGGGGGTAGGGTTGATAGTTGGGCATGACGGTCAAAACGTCGATGCGTCCGTCCAAGTAATCTAGGAGGACTACTCATGTAGCAGTACGGAAATGTAGTAGAACTAGACCGGACGTTCGCCGCGCGCAGTGAACCTTTGGATTAGTTATAGTAAGTGCGCTGCGCAGCTGCACTTGACACAGTTCCGGATGCAGCAAAACTGCATTCCGAACTACGAAAAGTGCCGTTGTTGAGATGTAAAACTAGGAATATACTTCCACCAGGTGGACATCCGAGTCTAGTAATACGAGACTGAAACTGCAGAATGTGTAGTAAACCACGGGTACTACTACACCTCATACGGCACTCAGTGGACGTCAGCATCTGTTTCGGGAAGTATAGTATGCTTCCGGAAACGGATGCGGACTTCCACCACATGCACTAAGAGATATAGCTATACCGCTGGTTTACTGGACATGTCACATTCCCAGTTGTAGTAATACTACCCCGGGACTTCACCGAGGTGAATGTCCTGGTGTAGTACTTTTGCACCCTTATTCCACTGTACTGACTTCAAGAACAGGTATTTCTACACCTGTTCTTGCACCACGTGGACGGCTCCTTCTAGTATTACTAGACTCGCACTTCCACAAAGTTGGCACTCAGGCTTATCAACACCAGTCATCTTGCTGCAGTTTATGGAAATCCCGTCGAGTAGTACTACCCGACTTATTGTGACCTCTGGAAGTCTACGATGCAGTCATATTGCGTGTCGTACTATGATGTATAGATGTCCTTCCCTAGTTGCACTGCTGTAAAGCTACAGTTACCGCGGTGCCGAGCGCACTTCTGCTGTATGTCGATACAAATAGAACTATACTCCGTGCTCACTACTGGTTGTGAGCGTCCGGTCTACTTGTTCTCGATTGTTGTACTCCACCACGTGTCCGGTTCGCATAGATTTTTCACTGATGTGAGGTGCCACCATCACGCCGTCTCACCATTCTCGGCCTGTTGCCCCTTCTTGCTGACCAGGGAACTAATACCCTCGAGATCCCATTCTACTCTCTACATCGTGCAATTCCCGAACCACACCAGCAATCTGGCCCGGCATGCGTTGTGGTTCTCATCATAACATACCACTGTCACCCCTCCCCCTCACCTTCTTCATCTCCAGCGACCCGCACTACCCACATCACGTCGCGTACCCCATGTGTTGCCACCATCCTACCAATCTCTGCATCGGGCCCCAACACCGTTCCAGGTTGCATGACTGCGCCTCTCCTTCACCCCCACACTCTTGTCCTCTTCATCTTCATCCTGGACTATTCGCACTCCCCGCATTATATGACACACCCCATGTCTTGCCCGTCTGCGTCAACACAAGGCATCTTGCTGAGACTCCGTTTGGATCCACCACTCGCACGGAAATGAAAGGTTCGAATATCGCGCGCAAACACCTCTCTCCAGTGCGCGTACAGAATCGAAGTCGCACTGCGTACTGGTGACGCCGGCGCATGACAGAGAAGAAGAAATGTCGTGTGATCATTTTCATTGACGGCAGGGTATCTCCGTTTATCTGGTGGGGTGGCGGCGAGCGCGGCTGCGATTTGGATACGCGCGGTAGGAATTCAGGTCGTTTTATGTTTTCGCCATCATCCCGCAACACTCCCCTGCAATGCCGAAAAGTCTGGAAATTTTCCCAGTAGTGGTATTCAAGGCATTCCGATTCCCACCTCTCGTGGTAGTAGCTGTTAGCTACCGTATGATGCTCTCTTGTCTACAGAGCCAGTTGCATGCGTGTATGTCGATTGGCAGACCTAACTTTCACACTGAGTACTCCCGCACGCATAAGAGCTATACCAGGTTTTGTGCAGGCAAAAGATTTCACGAGTGGACCTGTCGTCTTGTACTTCGTCAACAATAGACGAGTCCTCCGCCTGTCGAAGACGCTGTCGCTTTCGATTCTCGGGCTCCTCCGGCCCAACCATTTTCTTGGAGACCTCTTTGTCCGCGTTCAATATTCTGTGCGAATGTCGGTAGTGGCTGTAGTCATCTCACGAGGAGTAAACCCTTTCCAAACGCAAGGAGCAGAGTTTCTTCCGAGCGCAGTAACCAGCTGAGCTGTCAGTACTTGGGTGCAGCGGTCACGTGCAGCAGAGCCTCCTGGTGAACATGACGAAATGGTCCCCTCCAATCACGCTCCGGCTCCTCTGCTTCCTGCGCTTTCACTCTCGTACCAACTCGATGCTGCTGCGACCAGAAGTGATACTGACCTTCTCGGAACATCAATTGCAGTTCCCCTCGTCGACTTCTTGGGTATTGGCGGCTCACGCCCGGCTGATGAGTTCATCATTATCTTCAAAAATCGCGAATTCTCTCTCTATCGCTACGTGCAACGCATTCGCTCTTCAAATGAGCATCGCTACCTCCCACGCACTGTTCATGAAAAAGAGCTTCACCGTTGGGGCTTCTCCAGAACTTGCGAAGTTGACCAGAGCCCTATGTCCTTTGGAACTATTCACATTGGGCCCCTGCCTGGATGCCTGAGAAGCAAACCGCGCACACCAGCAAAGATTCTTCCCCGTACCACGCTTGCGACGACCCTCCACGTAGCGAAAACAACCTCTTCGCACATCCTCTACAGACTAACTTGGAACCACCAAGTTTGTAGAGGCCTCAAGGAGAACATCACAGGTAGCGAGCTCGACGTCATCATCTGGGACACTGGAACCGTTTCCATCTAATCGTTCATAAATTGCGTGCAGATCTGTACCGGAAAATTTGCCACCACCCGTACGAACAGGGCTGTCGCCGCGTACCTCGTGCATCTCACTCTCCTCAACTTCACTACCACTTTCTGGCGACGCTGGATAACGTCTTGGCACATTGCCGTTGCCTGTCCTCCTATTCAGCTTGTTCCCACCGTGGACGGCAGACAATTTCAATTCCTGTTCCCTTCTTACAGTACTCGCGCACTACAGACAAGAACCTGGCTACCATCCTTCACTTTGCAATCTTGGCTATTCCATGTGTACGAAGAACCGTCGAAGGCTTCACGGGCTTCGGTGCCGACAATCGGCTGTGGAAGTGTCTCGCGCTCCTGAAAAGCTACTATTGCGAAATACTCGAGACGAAGGATATTGTCGGCACTCGCTCAAACACAAACCCAAGCTAGCTCTAACACCATTTTTGAGTGGCTCCAGCTCTCCTCAATTATTGGGCCTTATTCTCGTCGTAGACTGCGCAGTCCGGAGTTCATTCTTGCGAAGAATCTGGTGTTCTGGTCGCCGACGTAGCGGCGTGAGAATTCGTAGGCAAACTGGCTCAAGCACGGGTTGGCACCACACATGTGCACCAGATCGTTCCCGCCTCGTCCTCGCGGATGTTTCCGTCCTTTCTAGTACCCGTACCCCTCCTTCCGTCCAGTTCTCGTCTCGAAATGCACTCGATTTTTGATCCCGGTCTGCTGGACAACTTTCCACTTCGGCGTGTCCGAGGTAACCAAGGCAAATATAGTGGTTAGGCTTTACTTTCGTCTCCTATTCACTGCGAAATATCCCGCTGGAAACACCCGGAAGCATATCAGATTCGTCTGCACTGCTTTCCTTCGCGGAGCCGACCCGGTTGGACTAGCATGCACAGGAACGTCTACATTTCCTGCACACACGTCGGCTTCTCCACATCCGAAAAAGGTAGTTGCCTCAACGGAGTCTGTAGGGGTGGTGGAGGCGGCAGCACGATGGACGGCAAATAATGCAAGTCCACTGGCCATCCGTTTCCTATTGTGGGAGGAGTGATGGGCTGTTGCTGCGATGAAGCTGAGTTTGCGCCCGTCGCATCAAATTGCGCTCAGTACTCATGAAGTTCAACATCCGGCTTGCGACAGGGAGTAGAATAGCGCT
Source organism: Endocladia muricata (assembly GCA_032356245.1). NCBI lineage: Eukaryota > Rhodophyta > Florideophyceae > Gigartinales > Endocladiaceae > Endocladia > Endocladia muricata. Next base: position 11,474 of record JAUKWC010066272.1, on the reverse strand, counting down.
AGAGTTTTATCGAGGTTGATGACAGAGCGAAGTGCGTCAAAACCTTGACAGCCTCCATGCAGCCATCCTCTGGGGACAACCATGCAAACAGGCTGGAGACCGTCAAATTTATTCTTCTCGCCGACCGTGCAGATCACATCCCCATTTGTGGACACCTAGAGCATCTCGATTTAGGTGCTTGTGAAGAAGCTCACATGGCATTCAAGCACGACAACAGCGGCACCCCCAAGCCGAGGGTAGCAAGTATGGATGAAATCGTTGGACGAACCAACCATTCCGAAACTCTTGCTGCCCTTTGAGCCCAAGGCGTCTCTGGCTCACCATTGCGTCGCATTGGCACCCCACACAGAACCCTAAATAATACGTATAAGGCGTATCCTGTCATGGATGGCTCTACAAACTACCTCGTCGAGGTCGCTCTAGTGAGAACCCTCGTTATTTCATCTTTCGAAAACTAAGAAGGTCGCGTAACTCCCATGATACCCCACTCCCTACACGTGGTCGTTTCCGACATTTGCGTCTTCATTTTTGTTCAGGTTTATAAGTAGGGCTCCACTATGCGGTCCAACCTTGTCAGCACGAAGCTTCTCCCAGCGAAAATCTGTTAATAGATCTGAGACTCTCTAAAATACTATTGTCAAGAGTGTTCTCGTCCTTGGCGGCTAGTGCCCCTCTCGGCAAGGACTGAGATCTCAATCTCGATTTCATACGACTCCACCGAATGCGAAAAACCGGACCTCAGGGCGTCCCTGCAAGCTTCTCCTTTTGCCCAGCGAAATGGAACCCACTCGTTTTTACGCCGAGGGCCGCTGACGACGAAGAACACAGAGGCATTGCATGGGTGGCCAAGATGTTTTTTCTCATCCCTATGCTTTAATATGACCCTACGCAAATCATCTATTATGCCCTTGTCCGGGACATGAATTATATCGCACAAATCGATGCTGTCCGTGGGAACATGGAATTCGTCCACCTACGGTGGTCGGCAAACAAGAATGTGAATTGTACTAAGAAGCATGGCCAGCCTCAGAAGATGCGGCAACTACGGCGTCAAGCTCTTGTTTCTTCCTCGTGTGGCCTGTGGAAAGGCTTTGCCATAATTGGGAAAAGTCAGGTGGTGCAGCGAAAGTTACAAAGCCCTCCTCTTGTCCCTCCGCGCGGCTGGCTTTACAAATACCTCTCGACATGGTGCCCTTCCGGAGACTCGGGTGCAGGTTCAGTGTGACGTTAACCCTTTCCTCGAACTGACAAGCCATCTGCTTCGCCCTGCAATCAACAAAAGGGGGGTTTTAAATCTATTCATTGAGCTACAAACATACGGTTCCGGTTTGCCACTTTCCCCCCGTTCTATGCGCACACGGTCAGTTGTCATCCAACTCAACAGAATCGTACCGAGAAGGATCCATAATCTGGGCTGAAACAAGTCACGAACCAGGCGCCCACATGCGAAATTCTTAGGATCCCGAGATTGCGTCTCCGCATGCAATGCGCTAGTAAGCAACACAGCTATGCATACTCGAGATTTCGTCCCGAAAACCATCCCGTTCTATTTTGCACGTAGCAATGTGTTCTCTGAGCCAGGCCTAACTAAGCTCCTGGCTAATTTACGGGAGTCTGATTTAAAAACCCTTACAGTGCTCCTCACTGCCTAGCTCCAGCACCTCATGTCCATACTCACAGAACGCCCCTCAACCGCAGAACTAAACAATCCCATCTCTTGCGAGGCAATGCGGTACCAAACATCGCAAAAGAACCATAGCATCCCGTTGGGTGCCAACGGCAGAGAGCTGGAAAAGGTCAATCTGGAGTCTGCTGGAATCGGCTTGTAAGGCCATCCGTATGTTCCACACAGCATACCACTGGTCTCGACTATGTATTGAGGCGAACGAGTTCCATGATCGGTTCGTACGGGGACATGCCATCCAGTTCAGTTTGGTCCATTCGGAGCTCATAAAAGACGTTTCTCCACAAAGGGTTTCTCATTTGTACATCCCCATCCTCTGGATCAAACAATTCACTCTGAGCACCTCAATCACCGTACGCTCGATCCCCAAGCTTGCTGATACGCCGCGATGCGAAGAGCTGAGTCCCTTCATGCCTCTCTAAACTCGTCGGCTTCAAACCGGCGTGCAGTGCCCGGGGGGAGAGCAGCACACTATTGCGGTCTGATACAAACGTAGTTTTCCGCGTCATGACGAGGGAATGCCAAAAGCGCTGGAGCGGTTTCTCTCCCGCTTTCTTCTTCCGCGCGCTCATCGAGTCGAAGATTGCTCGCCTCATCCCCATACTTAGAGCATTGGCTGTAGAGGCAGCCTCCTTGCCCTCGTGGCGGGATTTGGATTCCCGAAAGAAGGAGGACGAGCTCCTCGACCCAAGCTATGCACCCATGGTTCGAGCCAAACCCGTGGGTTTATCGCCGTAGGATTTCGTATAGTACTCCCTACGACCGGTATAAGTCCTTGTGTGCATCGGTACGATACCCACCAGTCTTCTCGCGGTTAACTGCGCCGCTACGCACGACTCACTGCGAACGATTCCGTTCCGAAATGGGGCAGAATTTGTCGTGTCCACCTCAAACGTTTCGTAGTAGCCCGACGACAGAACCTACTTTGCGATGGTCTCAGTAACATGTACTTGTTTCACCCCTAGTTACATTAGACGCTTGCAACTCTAACGAAACATGGGTACGGTAGGCAGTCTGCTCTGCTGAGCGCGTCGAGAGATGTCGTGCGTCACGCCGGAGCTATCGTCTTCGTCGCCAATCACGTCGAAATCAGCTTGAAAGCGAAGGAACTCGGTGAGGAATGCCTTAGTTCTCACGCGCATCTCCAGATGCTCTTCTTGGGCTTGCAGTGGCTTTTTTTGTAGTCGCTGGCCCTTGTCTTCATACCAACAACATCTTGATCCTGCGCCAATACCTTTTTCATCCACTTAGCCAGCATCTCCTGAATCTCTTCGATAAGTTCAGACGAGATCGATGATTGGGGAGCTGCAGCGGAAGTCTCAACTCTCGTTCGGGACGAGATGGACGGAAGCGGGGAGCGAAGAGGTCTTACACCCCATGCCCCAGGACGACGCTGGCTCGAACGAGGAGCAAGACCCGGTCCGTGGCGGATGTGCGACCGCTCAGGTGCGGTAATGCCCGGCATGCGGACGTCTGGTGCTGATACAGTTCTGACCCTGCAGGTGAGAATGGCTATGGTCCAGCTGCGGTCACAACCGAGAGAATAACACTGACAATGCTTCTGATTGGCAGCACGGCTGGTTGCAACTGCTGTCGTTGCAGAAGAACCGTCAGACTCCAGAATAGTGCCACCGTCAGCTTGGTGACCTTTCCGACCACGCGCGGACGGGACAGGTACTTTCCGGGGCTGCCCAACTCGCCTTAACCTGCCTGCCGCGTGCCGTGGAGTTTTATTAGACTGATTGCTTGTCTCAGTTAAACAAACAGCCGCAGTAGTGGTCCGCTCGCCCTCGTTCCGCTACTCGAGGCAACGCTTGGAATATATACCCGTAGGACTACTTGTTTATGGCTTCTTACTGGCCATTCTGTTGATGTGGCGCTGCTTCCTAGGTAGGACATTCAGGTTCAAGGTTTCACGAGAAACATGGTTTCAGAACTTGCGACCTGGTTATAGTATCCTCCGCAGTACGAGTCTCAGTTTTCGCCGGTGGTAGGGCCCTTCTGAACTCACGTAAGCATTCAGAATGGTACACCATCAGTACATCATCGCGCAAAATGAACTCTGTGTTTGGGAGGTGAGTATTTGTGGAAGGTCTGGTTGTGATACCTGTACTTTGAAGTCAACGAAGTAGGATTATGGGGTTTGCGGAGTAGAGATTGGGAAAATGAAGATTTCGACACGATTGTGGAACTAGGATCTCGGACTACAGAGGAATATAAACTATCTGCTAGATACTCGAGGAAGACCCTACTCGTGCAGGATAACCTATTCTGCTTCAGCATTCTCCCTAGATGTTTCGTTTTGCTGCTATTGAGTACAGCTGTTGGAGTTTTCATTTCCTTCAACGCCAAGACTAGAAATATGGGTGTAGGGCTAGCGAATCGGGAATGTAGAAAGTGGTAAAATTCCTGATTACGGGTTGTTGCTTATGACGGAGGTTGGGACCTGTTCGTGTGACCTATGAAAGTGCACGCAGATGTCCATATATTATTCTGGGAATCAAATTCCATCTGCGCATGTGTTTTTCACTGAGCACATCCCAGCCCCTCTCAAGAGTCACATCCCTCAAATCTAGATTGCCGCTTCTTGTCACCAGTGTATGTTCTCCTACAAGGGGCCCATAATCGCGCACCTCTATGGGCGAGCGCTCGTCTGCCTGAGCCCACATCGTTTCACGTTGGCCAGGGTTTACCGAACTGGCGCGAACTAGCACCCTCCCTTGCATGTAGTGCTTAAAGATGTTTCACTGCAAGCTATTAGGTTAATACCTACAAAGTACTCAGAAGCTAAATATATATATCCGTAGTCTGTGGAAAGATGCTTCCCCATCAGTATCTGAAGTACTGACCGGAGCCTGAGGAGGTTCCGCGGTGGTAAAGTTTTCGGCCGAAGTTCGCCTTGGTTCTGGTAAAACTCCTCTTTCCCGTGTCGCGCTCAAGAAATCACCCTTACTTCTTAGTTCTCGTGCCCGAGCAAATATCAAGAGTCATTTACAAACGTAGCAACACGACCAAGGTTCGGTATGATGCAGAACTTCTGGCTTGGCCCTTCACGGGACCCCATGCAGCTTTCCACGTGCAGGGCTACTCATGCTGAATCGAGTCCTATTTACACCCAGACTTTCCACTCCCTATAGTTCTTCATGTACTCCCATACACCCGGACGCAGTTCGGGGTACAGCATCGTCCCAGAGAAACGACGGACCGTTTGTCCTTTTGCGAAAACCCGACGCGCAGACATGACAAGTCCAATATGTTCGAACTTCACCGTCGACGGACGCATCACCACTTAGCCCGCTATCGCTTCCACGGCCCTCAACGCTGACGGGTCTTGCCTATCTAAGAGGTTATGGTACTTTGCGGGAAAACTGCACACCAGTGCCTGTGCGTAGCGCAGGGAAAGCACAACATCGATGGCATAGTTAGCAATACATGGACATTTGTAGTCCGGTAGATATTGATACCGGGAGTGCCGAGCGTGAGCGTCCAGAGAGTCGTTCTTCGTACTAGCAGAAGGATTCTTTTTAACGCCGTCTGAATACTATCTGGGAATCACTAGAACAGGCGGAGAACGACTGGAGTCGCATTAACTGCTTTCAACGCTTACGCATACAGCCTCGATCGAGCTCAGTACAGCTTATCTGACGCAGTCGGCATCCTTTGCGTACCCGACGGGACGGCGATGTTTCGAAATCTTTACGAGTGCTTGTGCAGTCGCAAACGTGACACAGAATAAGTCTACCGCGACGTTTCCTGGCGTCCGGTATCGCGAAACAACCTGGCGCATGTGCTTGATGGTCTTCTGCTGTGGCCGAAGCATATCCTGGCGATCCGCGGCGTCAACTCTTCTCGCCACCTTTCTGTCATCCGGCCGCTGCCTTCCATGCATACGGCTCTTTCACGCGGCGTGCGATGACTGCAACTACCCGTTGCTTGCGCCCAATTTCCGGGCGAGCTGCACATCCGGCGGTATGTTCCTCCGCGAGAACTGATTGCAAACCCCCAAGTCCGAATTTTCGTTACTTTAGGCGTTGCCTATCTCAGCCCCTGTTTCGGGTTCTCTCGTTTGACGGTTATGATACTTGAAACAAATGCAGTCTTTCGCAGCGTATCTCTAACTCGATAAGGGCCGCCGTAAAGGCGCCGGCTGGAAATTATTCTGCGAAGTTGGCAAGGGCTGAGACGGATTTTTTGAACTCGTGCTTCTTACGAGGTCTCCTTTCGTGCTGTCCTGTGTTTGGGGCACTGTTACGTCAATGGCTCCGCCGACAGGAACGAAAAGCAGCACTGCTCTTGAGCGAAAATATCACGCTTGCCGTAATGAGCGGCGGGACGAGGACGATGATACCACCGTCTCGGCTGTGGCACGCACTGCACCATAGGACGACGTGAGTGCACCTCAGGTGCACGTGGCATACAGGTTGATGCTGGTTTCGTCGCCCAGGGCAACGCCGGTACCATCCCCGTTTGTTCCGAAAGGTGAGCAAGCCACTCGTGCCACTGTTCAGGCGATTTCCAGTTCTCCTGCAACACCGTGCGATACACTTAGACGTGGTATCCGCCAGATGTATGCTACCCTTTCTTCCATTGGTTGTGATCGTATGCTGAGCACAGCGTGCTTGACCGTCGCGGCTGGAATCATGTCGGCATCCTGTGTCTGCACGCACAGCATTACGTCTGTGTTTCCTGAAATTGATTCGGGCGTACACAGGGCGCAGTAGCCGAGTAAAACTTCCACACGGACTACGTACTTTAAAACACCATCAAATACTGACTTCCTTCGCGTTCCAAAACGTACAGTTCGTGTAGCACGGCAGTTTTTCGCATGGACGCCGAATTCCATAAAATAAAGACTTTGAATCGCTGCGTCCAGTGAACGTCCCAGTCCACTAACCGCTGTTCAATTTCTAGTAAAACATCCACCACTTACTGAGAGTTAAACAGCACACCGCAGTTCCGCATCGCACCTTTCATGCCCCGATGTCACAGGATGACCTATAGCCTGCCCCACGTAAATCGGCTTACCTGGGACCCTTCATAATCTTAATTCCCTTCCATCGGTTTTCGCCCCACTGCGCTGAAGATCGCTACGCGCAACATGTGCCATCTGTGGCTCTAGGAATCTGAGTATTATGCGCGGAGACGTTCGGGTGCATTGGCCCACCTGGATTTTTGCAGACAATATATGGCATGAGATGATGTTGACAACTCTGCGCTCATTTCTCGGACAGTACTATGAACATAGTGCAACGCAAACAAGGACTGACGTGTAATCCGCGTAAGACGTGGCAAATTGGACGACGGCTGCCGGACGAGGTCAATTTAGTCCTTGTCGAACATCGGACGTTTAACATGGTCGCACGTCTCAAACGTAGTGGTTTCGTCCTTTGCCATACGTCCGTGGAGTAGAGCGCACTTCGTGCATCGACCTGGCACTGATTAAGAATGTGCGCACGCGTTCACACATCTGGCACCACGTGGGCTGCGCCGAAGTGTTGCGAACCGCAGCGCAAGGCTCATGACCGCAGTCGAGTTGAAGCCTTTCATACGAAACAACTTTCTTCCTACGCTGTACGCCCACCTACGCTTAGAAGCCTGTGGGAAGTACAGACGCCAACACTTCACTCCACCCTTGCCGTAGCTGTGCTGCAGTTAACCCATGCAGAACGGGAGGCACACACCTCTTGCGCTTAACAGGTCATAAATGTATCACACAAAGCTTAGAAACAAACTGGACCTCGACTCGACGCGAGAGCGAGATTGTACCCGTGTACTTCGTGGCGTCGTAAAGTAAGTATTTTTCGAGACCGGTGGGGCGTCACTAGTGACAGTGGTTGAGATGTACCGGAGTGAAAATACATGACCAGACGGCTGTAGTTTTTGAGATTAAATTTCGCACATCCCTCTGCTTATGTGTTTTACCATATGTAGATCTCAGCCCCTTTTACTGGTGATACCCCCCTAGTCTGCATTTTCATTACTTCTGAAACCTCGTTTTCCTGCTGTAGCGTCCCCAAAAAAACCTCTATTTCTCGGCGACCTTTCTTGCGGCTGCGCCGAAGTCCTTCTCGGCTGCTGTCGTGTGGCTTGACCACCCGGAGCTGGCTTTCAAACTGGCATGCAATTGTTAAGGGTGTTTATCCGCACGCTGTTTTGGAAGATCCTATCATGTACTTAGAACCGCAACATATCCCCCTCGTTTGTGACCAGCTCCTCGCCATTCAGAAGCTCACACGTCGCAAGGATGGTAACGGTGTTCAGTGGTTGTAGAGCTCTCCGCATGAATGTCGCCCCATCGTTGTATAACCCCACTATTGTGTCTTCCCCTCTGGAAGTACCTCCACTTCACTCTTCCGCAAGCCCAAGCAAGTCCCGGGCGTCATTCACAGACCCGGCCACACAAAATGGTGCCGGTACAATGTACACTTCATGCGTCGGACCTTCGCGAGAGTCAGCCCGCCTTTCCTCGACAAGAGGTACCTGGTTGAATCGTTCTTTACCCACGACCAGAGTTCCAACTCCGTGGGTCTTCATCGTCTCACGGGTGCGCATACGCAGGTCTGTATACAGGAGCGTCCCATAACATGAGAGAATCGTCTCTTCTTTCGCGAAGACACGGTCCGCAAACACCCTGAGTCCCACACGTTCGTACTTCAACGTGGACGGATGCACCACCACACATCTCGGCGCTGCTTCCACCGCCCATAATGTTAGTGGGTCTTGCATGTCCAGCAGTACGTGGTACTTCGAAGGCTAGTTGTCCACCGACGCCCGCGAATAGCGCAGGGAAAGCATGGGATCCCCGGCGTAGCACGCAATAAACCGGACTATATAGTCCGGTAGATATTGATACCAGGGACACCGAACAGGAGCCTCCGCAGGGCTGCTCCCCCTCCTGGCGGACACGCTACGTTTCACGCCCGCCAAGTACGTTGTGGCAAGGACCACAGCCAGCGGAGAGGCACCAATGTCGCATGTGGTGCTCACAACGCTTTCGCAAAACGCCTTAACCAAGCTCGGTACAGCTTGACTGACGCAGTCGTCATCCTTGTTGCACCCCACAAACGGCGATGTCCCAGAAGCCATAGGCCTGGTTTTGTAGTTGCGCAAGTAGCACTGAACGAGTCGACGACAATGTCCACCGGTGTCGAATACTGCAACACCAGCTCGCTCATGTGCTTGATGCTCTTCTGCTCCGGTCGAAGCATCGACATGAGATTTCCTTGGTCAGCACTTCTCACCACCTCTCCGGGCTCTAACCGCTGGGTTCCATCCATACACGTCGTGGAAGGAGCGTGCCAAGACTGCACATACCCGTTGGTTTGGTAGCATACCCGGGCGAATTGCCCTTCAAGCGCCACATTCCTCCGCCAGAAATGAACAGCCCGTTGCGGGACTGAGGCGTGGCCACATCCTTTTATACCCGGATTTTGCGTGTAGTGACCTCGAGCTCGGACGTGGACCATGGCCCGGTCCTGCACGTTAAACTCGAAGTCCTTCTGCCGCCTTCCCCTCGACGCACTGGCCCCGTTACTCGCCTCGTCGTACACCTGTTGGCTGTAACGGTTGGGGCGCGAAAGCCACTTGCCAAACTGTAGACCGCTACAGAAAATGATTCCGTCGCCGGTTTTGACAAGCAGTGCGTCGAGTACTGCTATGGAGCCACCTTTGTACTTGTAGGTGAAGACATCATGGCCAGAGTTCTTCGCACCCCGCTCGCCTTTGGTGTGGAAGGGAGGGTCCATCGACAGCAGCTGAGCTTTACCCTCGAAGCACTCACCTGAGTCGGCAGCGTAATCGTTGAGGAGGTCACGAGAGTGCAGCTGTGGACACGGCCGTCCAACTTTATCACGCCGAGTAATTCCGCCAGAAGATCGGTCGATGGATTCTCCTCGGAGAGCGACTCTCCCACCATCTCTTCCGGCGCTGGAGACGGGCCGATAAGGTTGCCTGGTTGTCGTGGTTCACGAAAGGGTCGCTCGGCTCCGGCACTGATGGATTGAGAGCGGACCGGAATCCCTCACTAGCTTGCCCCGTACGACCGCGTGTCACCACATCCCCCACTTCGTTGTTGCTACTCTCCAGCTCCGACCCCATCTCCTCTTTCAGCCGGAAAGACAAAGAACGAGGAGGTCAATAGCGTCGATTGGTGGGATACGATCCATGTACCGAACGAGGGCATACTCGGTAGGCTGCTCGGATTCACGGCCATATATATGGAAGAGACACAGAATCTGGGCCGCCCATACAGTGTCTGTATGTTTTTCGTGGTCAACGACCAGGAGCACGAAGCTGAATCACCGCCGTTTCGTCGAAACGACGCTGCTTTTTGCATAAACGCGCTGAATGCCATGTTTCTGCATTGGGCCAAGTCTAATAAAATTCAGGTCGGGACCATAATCGGTGACGATAGGACAGAAACTACCGGGAACGCAACCACTTTTGACGATAGTAAATTGCAGTGTGTCACATATGTGGACCGAATGCTGTTTGAAAAGCTCGGAGCGGACAAGTTCCAACACCAGAGTGGTGCCCTCGTCACGATGCTCGACAGGAAGATCAGTGCAAATGTTGGCAGCTTCTTCGCGTAGTGATCGAGGCGTTGCAGGGGTGAGGCCGCCTCCTTCGTGGCAAAGAAGCGGCATGGAGAAGGTTCTCATGTGAGGGACTTCGCGGAATTACATTCTGAAGCCTTCCCTGGCAAGGAGCACCCGGTGTATATCGTTTAGATTCTCGTGCGGGGTTGTGAGACCATGCGACTGCGAGATGGAGCCGACTTGACGTCGAAAGGCAGCGAGGTTTTCGGAGCTCAGGATTCGGCGGACGGTTTCGTCCATGTCAGTTGCCCTTCGCTTGGAGGTGCCGTAGTAGTCTTGCTTGAATGCATTGTGAACGTGTTCATAAGCACCGGCATCAAGGTGTCGTAAACCGCCAAAGTTGCGGATGTCATCTGCAAGGTGGGTTAGGAGATGAACGTTGAGGGTATTGAGCCTGGTCGGGCGGGGGTTCCCGAAGACGTGGACCATAGAGGCTTTCAAATTATTGACACGGCCGTCTAGGTTGTCGACCTGTGTGAAGCTCTAACGCTTCTCTAGTTCCTGTGTCGAGCTGAGTATTAGAACGACTGAGGCCTGAGCGCAAACAGATGCGAGGGGCGCGGGGTCAGCTTCATCGCAGCAACGGTGTATGATTCCCGCGATAAATGGAAAGCTGACGTCAACGGACTTGTAGTGTTTGGCCTCCAGCATCCCACGGACTCCTTCATATGTGTAGAATCCGTTCAGGCGACTGCATTTTTGGGAGGCAGAGAAGTACACGTATGAGCCAGGGATGTGGAAGTCCCACCCAATGGCCGCCAGAACCGTGTTACCTCCGCGAGGGAGAGCTATGCGCATGGTTTTGAACTGCTTCCGACTATTGCTGGCGGAAGCTTGCGCCGTGAGTAGGACGGAGGAGTCGAGCGTAAGAAGTATGCAGGTCTTGATTAGGTTGCAGATGCCCAGATGGAGGTTGTGCAGCCGTTCGAAACCACAAATGGAGTGCATGTCGAGATGAGAATCGGACAGAAGCAGGGGCATGTTTTCAAAAAGGACGGCAGCGTCCGCAAAGATGAGGTGGTGAGTGTTTGTCGCGCCAGTGCCGTGGTAGCTCGGGCCTGAGCCGGTCTGCCCAGCAATGCACGAGCAGTGGCGTCGGCCTCGAGGTGGGCCACTTTTCTGCGAAGAAGGATGGGGGACAGCGTGGTGCGCGACAGGATTGAGGCGGATGTGGTGCGGTGATTTGAATCTAC
>JAUKWC010066161.1:0-35407 GCA_032356245.1 Endocladia muricata | reverse complement strand
GTGACGGCGAGCTGGTTCTCGTCCACCGACACACTGGCGGTCCCTCCCCCACCATCACTGATGATGACTGGCGCGTTGTCATTCAGATCATCGACCGTAACAGTCAGGGTTTGCGTATCGCTCGCCACACCATCACTGACCGTGACCTCGACTTCGTAGCTGTCCTTGGTCTCCCGATCGGGCTCAGAGACAAAGGTCAACGCGCCTGAACTCGCATCGATATCGAATGCGGCCTGGTCGGCACCACCACTCACGCTGTACACAGGCGCTGGTCCGGTGTCCGCGTCGCTCGAAGTCACAGTCGTGACGACCAGTTGGTTCTCGTCCACCGACACACTGGCGCTGTTGCCACCGCCGTCACTGGTGATAACCGGCGCGTTGTCATTCAGATCATCGACCGTAACGGTCAGGGTCTGCGTATCGCTCGCCACACCATCACTGACCGTGACTTCGACTTCGTAGCTATCCTTGGCTTCCCGGTCCGGTGCAGACACGAAGGTGAGCGCACCTGAACTGGCGTCGATCTGGAACGCTGACTCATCCGCACCGCCAGTCAGGCTATAGGCCGGGGCAGGCCCTGCGTCCGCGTCGCTCGAAGTCACGGTCGTAACGGCGAGCTGGTTTTCGTCCACCGACACACTGGCGGTGTCACCACCGCCGTCGCTCGTGATGACAGGCGCGTTGTCATTCGAATCGTCGACCGTAACGGCCAAGGTCTGCGTATCGCTCGCCACGCCATCACTGACCGTGACCTCGACCTCGTAGCTGCCCTTCGTTTCCCGGTCCGGAGCAGACACGAAGGTCAGCACGCCTGAACTCGCATCGATGTTGAAAGCGGCCTGATCCGAACCGCCACTCACGCTGTAGACCGGTGCGGGCCCCGCATCCAGATCGCTCGAAGTCACGGTCGTGACTGCTGTCTGATTCTCGTCCACCGACACGCTGGCGGTGTCACCACCGCCGTCGCTCGTGATGACCGGAGCATTGTCGTTCACGTCATTGACGGTGACGGTGATCGCTTGAGAGTCGGTCTGAAATCCATCACTGACCGCTACGATGACTTCGTAGCTGTCCTTGACTTCCCGGTCCGGAGCGCTCGAGAAGGTCAATCCTCCGCTTACCTCGTCGATGGCGAACGCAGACTGGTCTGCACCTCCGCTCAGGCTGTAAGCGAGCGACGGGCCGGCATTCTCATCCGTGGCAGTAACGGTCGTCACCGCCGTCTGGTTCTCGGCGACCGCTACGGTTGCAGTAGCCAGCCCCCCATCGCTGGTTATGACTGGTGCTTCGTCATTCAGGATCACCTGCCGGTTGGCGGCGAACTCCGATGTGCTCTGCGGCCGGCCGCTGCCGCTCAACGAGGTGAGCGTGCCGGTGACGAACTCGCCCTCTGCAAGCGGATCGCTCAGCGTGATGTCGAAGACGGCCGCGCCTGCGCTGTCGGTCGACAGAACGCTCGTCGCAAGATGGCGCTCCGCCTCGCCGTGACCACTCGGGTCGGCGACGCTGGATGCGTACAGATCCAGCCGGAACGAAGTCGAAGGCGTCGAATCGACCGAGCCTGCAAGCACGGCGGTGCCGTTGCCGTCGACCATCGCCAGGTCGATGATCGGGTAGTTCTGCCTATCGTTAGCCCCGGTGTCGGTGTCCTGCGGATCGTTGGTGTCGACGCCATCGATCATCAGATCGATGCCGAGGTCGCCATTCGCGGCGATGGAATTCAGCAGGATCGCGTTGTTGAACGGCCGTTCATCGAACACGGACACGCCGCCGCCACCGTTGGCGCGGATGATGTTCCCGTCACCCGCCTGAGTGCCCCCGACCATGACGCCTTGGCTGCCTATCCCGAGATGCACTCCCCAGGCACCGTTGCCGATGTCAATCAGCCCGTCGGTGCTGGTACCGATCCGGTTGGCCGCAACGACCTGATCAGCCGCATTGAGTCGAACGCCGAAGGTCCCGTTTCCCGAGATGGTATTTCCGGCTCCTGCCGAGCCGATACGCGCATCGGCGGCGCTCGAGCGCACGCCTTCGGCACCGTTGCCCCTGGCCACGTTGCCATCCACGTCCAGCCCGACGGTGTTGCCGATCAGTTTGGTACCACTAGCGGATGGGGCCAGATATATTCCAATGGCCGCGTTGCCGGAAACGACGTTGCCGGCTCCGCTGGATGACCCACCGATGCGCACATCCGGTGCCTCTACCCAGATGCCATTCTGGTTGGACATCACCGTGTCACCGTCCCGACCGAGTCCGATCACGTTGCCGGCGATCACGGTGTCGTCCAAGGCGTCGCTCAACACAGAGATGCCATTCCCGGTGTTACCGGAGATGGTGTTGCCGCCACCGCTCTGGTCATTGCCGATTCGGGAGCCGGACGCACCGGACGAGATCAGGATGCCGCTGTCGCCGTTACCCAATGGCGCGTTGCCGCTTGCATCCGTACCGATCAGGTTGCCTATGACGCGGGTGCCGTCAGCGTCGCGGATGCTGATTCCGGCAGCGACGTTCGCACTGACGAGGTTGCCCCTGACGGTGGCTGCGCCGCCGATGACGACCTGCTGAGCGCCACCATCGATGAGGATACCGTTGCGGCCGTTGCCGTTCTGTACCAGCCCGTTGAACGAAGTTCCCACCCTGTTGCCAAGGATCTGAACTCCCGTGCCGGTAGCACCCAGCACGACGATGCCGTCCCGCAGGTTGCCGGACACCACGTTAGCTCTCTCGTCCGATCCGGCCCCAATCAGGGTACCTGTGGTTTCATCAACCCTTACGCCGTCCAGGTTCGCCTGCGATGCATCGCCGGGATCGATCCGGCCGACATGGTTGCCGTAGACCAGGGTATCGGTCGTCAAGGCTCCACTGATCAAGATCCCGGCACCCGTCGTGTGACCGCTTACCAGGTTGGCGTAGCCAGAGCTCTGACTGCCACCCACGGCGGTTCGCACGGCCCCGGCTGTTACCTCGATGCCGGTTGCGCCGTTACCCAATCCGCCAGACTGGTCATGGGTGGCACCAACGTTATTGCCCAGAATGGAATTGTCGAACGCGGCGATATCGCCCGAACCGTCAACCAGTATCCCGCCACCCTCGTTACCCGATACAAGATTGCTGTCGCCCGCTGGGCCGTCGCCACCGACCATGGTGGCACTGGCCCCGTCGTGAATGCGAATGCCACGCTCGGCGTTGCCAAGTGCGGCGCTACCGTCCGCATTGGTGCCGATACGATTGCCGATGATCCGCGTGCCGATCGCGTCCACGCCGCCGACCTCGATACCGTCGCCACCGTTGGCGGAGATCACGTTTCCGGCACCCGTCGCTGCACCGCCGATGATCGTGCCGGGGCTTCCTTCGACATGGACGCCATCTTCCGCATTCCCGAGCGGATCGCTGCCGTTCAGCGCGGTACCGATCCGGTTACCCATTATCCGGTTGTCGTCCACGAACGCCCCGAACAGGTTGATACCGTTCCTGCCGTTACCGCTGATCAGGTTGCCCTCACGATCGGACGCGCCCCCGATCACGTTGCCCTGCGCCGTGCCACCCAGACTGATGCCGTCCACACCGTTGGGCCGCGCAGCCGTAGCGGCGAGATCCGTACCGATCTTGTTGCCGCGTACCAGGTTGCTGTCGGAACTGGCGATCCCCAGACCGGAGGATCCGTTGCCTGCGATCAGATTGCCCTGGCCGCCCACGCTGCCACCTATGACATTGGCATCGGACTCGAACAAGAACACCCCGAGCAAGCCGTTGCCCAGAAGCCCGCCTCCGGTGGAGTCGAGCCCGACGACGTTACCGAAGATCCTGTTTGAATCAGCCCCTTCCAGAAACACACCGTTCTGTGCGTTTCCGCTGATCAGATTGCCTTCGCCGGGGGCGGCGCCACCGATATCATTCGAATTCGCCTCGAACAGGCGGACACCCGCGGCACCATTGGGAATGGCTGCCAGACCGCCTGCATCGGTGCCGATCCGATTACTCTGAACGGTATTGCCGGTGGCGCCGTCCTGGATGAGCACCCCATCCTGCCCATTGCCCGACAACACGTTTCGTTGGTTGTCGGTCGTGCCACCGATCAGGTTCCCGGTCGAACCGGAAAGGATGCTGATCCCTGAAGTTTCGTTCGCAAGGGCGGTGGTACCAGAGACATCAGTCCCGACAAGATTGCCCCAGACCCGATTGTTGTCCGCTTCCAGAAGCGATATCCCGACGGACAGATTGCCGCTGATCAGATTGCCTTCACCGACTGCGGCGCCACCGATGAGGTTTCCGTCTGCACTGGTCAGTGCGATGCCATGCATGTCGTTGGCAATGGAGCTCAGCCCATCGATGTCGGTGCCGATCCGGTTGCCCTGCGTGACGTTGCCGGTCGTGCCGGTGCCCATCTCGATGCCGGAACCGGCATTGCCCGAAATGGTGTTTCCCTGTCCCGCTGCCCCGCCGCCAATACGGTTGGTGGACGACGACGCCTCGAGCAGAATTCCGCTACCGGCGTTGCCGAGTGCGGACGATCCGCTGTGATCGGTTCCGATCAGGTTGCCGGTCAGGACGTTGTTGTCGGACTCGTTGATCCGGACACCGACGACGAGATTCCCGCTGATCAGATTGCCTTCCCCGGCAGCGCTGCCACCGATGTAGTTCGCGTCGGATTCGATGTACATCCGAACGCCACCCAACGCATTCCCGAGAGATGCCTCACCGGACACGTCGGTACCGACCCGGTTCCCGATTACTGTGTTGTCGGAGCTGAAACCGAACTGCATGCCGGCGCCGGAGTTGCCGGAAACCAGGTTTCCTTCGCCTGAGGACGAACCACCGATCCGGTTCTGCGAAGCATCGGCGAAGAAGATGCCATGACTGCCGTTGGCCACCGCCGCCGTACCGGCGTGATCCGTACCGACCTGATTTCCGAGCACCAGATTGTCGGTGGCGGACGAGATGAAGATGCCGAACAGGGTATTGCCGCTGACCAGATTGCCTTCGCCGACCGCACCGCCACCGACAAGATTGGCGTTAGCGTCGTCTACGAGGATGCCTCCGAGAGCATTGCCTACCGGCGCCTGTCCTTCGCTATCGGTGCCGATGCGATTGCCTTGCACGATATTGGCAGTCGCCCCTGCCACCAGGCGAACGCCGTATAGCGCATTGCCCGAGATGAGGTTGCGCTGCCCGGCCGCCGCACCACCGACCTGGCTGTTCGTGGACGTGCTGCCTTCCACCCGCACGCCATCCCGGCCATTGGCAAGGGCTGCAGAACCCGGACGGTCCGTGCCGATCAGGTTGCCGAACACCACCGTGTCGCTGGACAGATCGATCAGAACACCGTCCACACCGTTACCGCTGATCAGATTCCCTTCGCCGGCAGCCGAGCCACCGATCAGGTTCCCATCGGACTCGCTGACCCCGATACCGGAGGTGCCGTTACCCAGAGCCGCCTCGCCATCGGCATCGGTACCCACGCGATTGCCATGGATGAAATTGCCGGCGCCCGCCAAACGGAGGTCGATGCCGGAACCTACGTTGCCTGAAACAACGTTCATCTCGTTAGCAGCGGTCCCCCCGATCACATTGTTGGCAGCGCCCAGGGTCAGCACGATGCCATCGAACTGATTGGCCAATGCTTGCTGACCGGTGGCGTCGGTGCCGACCAGGTTGCCTCGTACGCGGTTGTTCTCTGCATCCAGGATCGACAGCCCGTTGAAGCGGTTGCCGCTGATCAGGTTGCCTTCACCGACACCGCTGCCACCGATATCGTTGTCGTTTGCGCCGAAGAGGTGCACGCCCGTCTGCACGTTGCCCACAGCATCGACGCCGTCGATATCGGTGCCGATACGGTTGCCCTGCGCGACGTTGCCCGTAGCGCCGGTGTGCAGTTTCAATCCGGACTCACCATTTCCGGAGATCAGGTTCCCCTCGCCGGCAGCGGCGCCACCGATCACGTTCCCGGCAGAGTCGTTCTCGACCGTCACGCCGTCCAGACCGTTAGCCAGCGCTGCCTGGCCGGTACCCACGGTGCCGATGCGATTTCCGTACAGCAGATTGGCGTACACACTATCCAGTCGTACGCCTGATCCGAGATTGCCGCTGATCAGGTTCCCTTCGCCCGCTGCGCCGCCGCCGATCCGGTTGTCGCGTGCGTCCTCGACGAAGGCAATGCCGTCACCGCCATTGGCAATCGATGCAGTACCCGCCAGGTTCGTACCGATCCGGTTGCCCAGAAAGACGTTGTTGATGGTCGTCGCACCTTCCAGCTGGATGCCCTCATCGTTGTTACCCGATATGGTGTTGCCGTCCAGAGCCCCCGCGCCACCGAATGTGTTGCTGGACGATCCAGGCCCGACGGCCACGCCTTCGTTGCCGTTGCCCAGTGGCCCCGATCCGTCTGCGTCGGTACCGATCAGATTGCCTCTGATCAGATTCCCACCAGCGTCGTACAGCCCCAGACCATCGATTCCATTGCCGCTGACCAGGTTGCCCTGACCCGCCAGGCCCCCGCCGATGAAGTTGCCGGTCACCCCGTCGATTCGAATCCCGTCATTCACATTCGCCACTGCGGCAGTGCCCGCAATGTCACTCCCGATCCGGTTGCCGTACACGAAGTTGCCCGTCGCGCCATTACTGAGCTTGATCCCGTGTGCGGCATTGCCGGAGATCAGATTGGTGTCGAAGCTGCCGGCCCCGCCGATAAGATTGCCTGTAGCGTTCGCTTCGACCCTTATCCCGCTGCTTGCGTTGGCGAGCGCTGAAAATCCGGTGCCATCAGTACCGATGCGGTTGCCACGGATCTCGTTGTCATCACCACCGACGACACGCACGCCGGAACCCTGGTTGCCGCTGATCAGATTCCCCTGGTCGGCAAGCCCCCCCCCGATGAGGTTTGCATCGGCGTTGACCCGTACCCCGTCGCCCAGATTGGCGATCGCGCCCACCCCATCTGCATCCGTGCCAATCCTGTTGCCGTGCAGCACGGTGCCGGACACGCTGGAGCCGATGAGCACGCCGGCACCGGCGTTGCCACTGATTACATTCCCCTCTTGCGGACCGGCACCGCCGATCTGCGTGCCGGTCGAGCCGTTCGCTAGCTCGAAACCGGCGATCCCGTTACCCAGGGCGGCCAGACCAAGACGGTCGGTACCGACCAGGTTGCCGTGGAATACGTTGTCGACAGCGCCGTCGAGATGAACCGCGGCACCTGCGTTGCCGCTGATCAGGTTGCCTTCTCCGACAAGTTCGCCGCCGATGATGTTGTCGTGCGAGCCGTTGAGCAACCGGAGGCCGTTGGCAAGGTTTCCCAAGGCTGTCGTGCCTGCCTGGTCGGTGCCGACGATGTTGGCGCGGATCTGGTTGTTGCCGCTGTTGAGCAGAAGAATGCCTTCGTTGCCATTGCCACTGATGACATTGCCGGCTCCGCTGGCGCCGATGCTGTTGCTGCCGGATCCGCCGTCGATCCGAACTCCACTGAGGCCATTACCCAGAGCATCGTCACCCGTAAGGTTGGTCCCGATCAAATTACCGATCACGCTGTTGAACTGCGTAGCCGAATTGCTGAAGTAGACGCCGTGCTTATCGTTTCCGGAGATCAGATTGCCTTGATCCGAGTTCAAGCCCCCGATGACGCTTGCTGTCGATCCGCTCTTTATCCAGATGCCGCTGCCCGAGTTCGCGATGGCCGTGTCGCCGGCAGCACTGGTACCGATCCGGTTGCCCTGAATGCTGATGCTGTCCGTCGACTCCATCCGGATGCCGTCGACGCGATTCCCGCTGATGAGATTCCCTTCACCCGAACCAGCCCCACCGATGGTGATCAGCTCCGCCCCGAGTACCAGAAACAATCCGTGGCGGTCGTTGGCCATGGCGTTCTGGCCGGTGGCATCCGTGCCGATGCGATTACCAATTACTAGACCACCACTGGTGCCGAGAAACTGGATGCCGCTGGCGGCATTGCCCGAAATGACGTTCATGTCGCCCGCGCCGGCACCGCCGAAGGTGATGCCATTCGCGTTGGACTCCACCGAAATTCCGTGGCCGTCGTTGGCCAACGCGCCATCACCTGCCGCCGAGAGACCGATCAGGTTGCCAAGCACTGAACTGTCGGTACTCGTCCCGGCGAAGAGCACGCCGATACCGCCGTTGCCGGAGATGACATTGCCGCTACCGGAGGTGCCGATGAAGCTGTCCGGCGCATTCAGCAGCTCTATGCCACCGTCGCGATTGCCCAGCGCGACGGATCCGTCATTGCCCACGTAGCTGGACTCAATGGTGAAGCCTGCCGCGTCCTGGGCGCGTACGCCCCAGCCGAGCATGTTCACTACGGCAAGCCCGCGTACGATGCTGCCGTCGGAGCCCGCGCCGAAGCGCAGGCCATCGAAGTCGGTAGTTGCCGCTGCAGCCCGGTCCAGGGTTAGCACCGGTGCGCCTGCGTAGGCTGCTGCAACCGTTGCGTCGATGGTCACGCGCTGGTTGATGGTCGGGAGCGCACTCAGCAGTTCGACGGTTCGCGTGCCGCTTGCGATCGTGAAGTTGATCTCGTCGCCACCGCTGCCCGCATTGACCTGATCGATGGCCCAGCGCAACGTGTTCACGCCGCTGTCACCGAAGTCGGTGACATCGTAGGTTGCGAACGTGCCACTGTAGTCGGCACGCAGAGCCTGGCTGATCACCGCTTCGCTCGCCACGTTCCCGCGGGCGTATTCCAGCTGCCAGTCGCCCCCGGCCAGAGCGCCGCCGGTCAGGTCGGTCGAGGCGGCCACGTCGGTGCCCGTCAGCCGTGCCAGCGTGTCGACGAAGTTGCGACCCTCGGCGCTGGCCGCCACGTTGCAACCGTAGAGCAGGAAATCGGCCCCATCGGCGAAGGCATCGCGCCAGGCGGCAATCTCGTTCGCCTGAGCCAACAGATCAAGTGTGGTCACGCGCTCCCCGCCCAGCCACAGCTCGCCGTCGGCACCGTGCGAGATCAGATGGACCGCGTCCAGATCGCGACCGCTTGCCAGCAGCGCGTCACCGAGTCGGGCGATCGAGGCCTGCGCTCCAGTCTCGTCCAGCAACACGACGTGTGATGCATCGATGCCCTGGCCTGCAAGATCAGCCAGCAATCGGGCAACATCCGGCACCGCGGCATCGATGATCACGAGCTGCTCGGCGTCACCGATCGCGACGTCCTGCTCGAGTGCCGGGTCAGCGTCGCTGGCGGCACCGGCATCCGTGTCGGCCGCTACGACCGATGCCGCCGCCAGCATCGGCGTGCCCAGCGACGCAACGAACCCTGCATCGGCGGAAAACAGCACACGCGGCTCGACCGGCTCGACACGAAAGTCGGACCGGCCGCGCCTGAGCTGCTTTTTGCGTGCGCCAGGCATGGGTCCTAGGACTCGTCTCCAACGTCAGCAGGAGTGCCGGTCAGCTCCACCTGGCAGCGCTGTCCTGCCGGAATGGCGTAGTCCGGGTTCGCCACGTGCAGCCGGACACCGAACGTTCCACTGGCGGGATCGATCATCGGATCGACGATCTTCACCACCGCTTCCAGCGGCAGACCGGCTCCCAGTTCCGGCATCAGACTGCCGATGTCGCCTTGCTTGACACTGCCGAACAGCCGCGCCTCCAGTACCAGTTCGATGTGCAGCGGATCCAGGTCTGCTATGCGCATCACCGGAGAATCGAAGACCAGCTCACCCGGTGCCGCCAGTTCAGCGACCACGAACCCGTCGGACGGACTGTTGATGGTGCGGCGCGCAAGCTCGTTCTGCACGCCCTCCAGCTCGATCTCGCGCAGCATCGCGGTGCCCTGCGCCTGAGTGAGCGCAGCTTCGGCGACCCGCTGGCGGGCGACAGCTTCGTCACGCAGCTTCGCGGTGGTCAGCTCGCGCGCCCGGAGATCGCCGAATCGTGTGAAATCCTGTTTGGCAAGACTGAGATCCGCCTCGCGTGAAGCAACCTCACCGTGCATCGATGCTCGCGCCTGCGCAAGCGTCACCGCGGTGCGCTCCACGGTGGATTCCAGCGTGGCAATGGGTTGACCGCGGACCACACGATCGCCCCGCGCGACTAGTAATCGCGACACGACACCGCGGCTTGCGCTGCCGACATCGGCAATGGCACCGGGCTCGATCAGACAGTCGTACGCCTGCTGCGTCGCCGCGTGTCCGACCGGCGCATGCGCGTTCCGTGCGTCGACCGGGTACGCAAGCGTTCCAGTCAGACACCACAGCACAAGGCAGCCGGTCAGCGGTCGGGAGATCTTCATAGACGTGTATCCGGGTGGTTGCCAAGCGCTGCGTGCCGCACGATCCTGTCGTGGGCGAGACGTGCAGCCTTGCGTTGACGGCCATGTCGACGTTCGATCCGACGTTGCGCCAACCGTATGGCCGCGCGCGAAATACTCTGGACGATGCGCACGGCACGCCCGCTGCTGACGAGCCGCTGCAACGCTACGCGCAGTGCGGCTGGCAGCGGCTGTTCCAGGGCCGGATCATCCAGACTCCATATCTGCAAGCACGACCCCGGCTCGCCCTGCCTTGCTGCCCGCCCGGCCAACTGCCGGTCGATGCGCGCAGCGTCGTTGAACGCCAGCGACACGATGTGCAGCCCGCCGCTCTGCGCGACACCTGCGTCCAGCGGAATGTCGGTACCCCGACCCGCCATGTTGGTCGCCACCGTGATCTGGCCCGCCGTGCCGGCGCGGGCCACGATGCTGGCCTCCTCGGCTTCATGCTGGGCACTCAGCAGGGCGTGCGGGATATCGTGCGCCGACAGCCGTGCCGACACTCCGCTCGACTGCAGAACGCTGCGCGTTCCGACCAGCACGGGCCGACCGGGGCCAGCGCATGCTTCCAGCTCCAGGATCAACGCATCAAGCTGCGCTTGTCGATGCGCCACCACAAGCGTTGCTCTGCGCTGCAGCCGCGACGCAGTCTGCGGTGCCACCTTGGTCAGCCCAGCGTCATAGACGCCCGATAGTTCACGACGCACCTCGCGCAAGGTGCCGCTGGTGCCTGCAAGCCTTGCGTACTGCCGGAACAGTCTCTGGCAGGCGATCGAGGCCACGATGTCGCTCTGCGGTGTAGGCGTGCAACGCTCCTGGACTTCGAGCAGCATGTGCAGCCCCTGTTGCAGACGACGATCAGGCAGCGAGCGGCCAGTGTGTTCGTCGACAAGCTCGACCCGATCATCCCGCACCACGTAGTCGCGATCGCGCACCCACAAGTGCCGCACGAGCAGTGCTTGACGGACTCGCTCGTCGCGGTAGCGCGTCGCCTGCCAGGACCCGCCCAGCTGCCTGGCCAGCGCCGAGATGGTCTGGCTGCCCTGCGGCGTCAGGGTCACGTCCCGCCGCCCGGCAGGAACTCGGAAGTCGATGTTCTTCATCAGCATGTCGGCCAGCGCCAGCGCCATTGCGGCTTCCTGCTGCGCAGTGCTGTCGCCGCTGCGTTGCAGGCCAAGCACGAGCGGCGTGCGAGCCTCATCGATCAGCAGACTGTCAGCCTCATCCACGATCGCAAGACATAGCCCCCGCAGCAGCGGTTCTCTGTCACGGCTGTCCGCAGCCGCCGTGTCGGTCAAAGCGCCGAATCGTGCGCGCAGCGAGTTCACCGGGATGGGATTGTCGAGCGCATCGCGCATCCAGTCGAAGCCGATCTGCTTGCCGGTCAGGTGAACGATGTCGCTCCCATACGCAGTGCGACGCTCGTCATCGCACATGTCGGGGCGCACGCACGCCGAGCTACGCGAGAACCACGCGTACAGCGGCGCTAGCTGTGTCGCGTCGCGCTCGGCCAGGTAGTCATTGACGGTCAGCACGTGCACGGGCGTGCCGTCCATCGACGCCACTACCGCAGCCAGCGCTGTTGCCAGCGTCTTGCCTTCGCCGGTCGGCATCTCGACGAAGACCGAGCGCAGCAGCGCATCGGCCGCCTGCAGCTGCCCTGCACGTGGGATCTGATCCAGCGACCGCTCGGCACCGAGCGCAGCGTAGGCAAGCGCCTCGCTCAGCGTTGCCTCATCGTGCCCCTGAGTGCGGACCTTCAAGCCAAGCGCGTCCAGGCCTTGTTGTACGTCATCGTCGGCCCGTGCACGCAAGTCGACCACGCGCGCGGCTACGTGCGCCGAGCGAGCGATCCCAGCACGCTCGTTGCCTCGCTGCACCAGACGCGATCCGGCGTCGAGCACGATCCTGTCAAGCCAGGACCGAGCGCGCTGCCGGTCCTTGCGCTGCGGCGCAGGACCGTAGCGCAGGCCTGGCGCACAGCGCTTCGCAACGGTATAGCCGGACGACGCCCACAACGGTAGCAGCGCTGCGTTCACGAGCGCGCCCGCCTGGCCAGCGCCTGTCGAAACCTGTCTACCAGCCTTGCACCGATGGGTGCCGGCGCATGCTCGAAGCGCACACCCACATGCGTGCCGACCGGTACCGGGGCGACGGCGTCGGGCCAGGCAAGTTCCAGATCGAACACCGGATCGAGGACCTGACGGTCGTCGCCAAGCGGATCGTTAGGGTGGACACCACCACCAGCCTGACCGAGCGCTGCGCTGACCAGCTCACGGCTGGGCCGAGGCGTTCTGGACACCACTCGGCTGGAATGAACACGTGAACCGGCAAGCGTATCGACGAGTCGCAGCTCCACCGTTCTGACGCCGGCGTCCAGCCTGCCTGCGTCGTGCTCGCTCAGTGCAACCCGGATCGTGCGCTGCTGGTCGGGAACGACGTAGGCGGCGATATCGCCGCGCCGGAGCACGCGTCCTGCCAACGCGCTGTCACCAGGCACATCGAAGTGCCCGTCCAGCGCTGCGACGTGGCGTCGGCTACTGATGCGTTCGCGCACATCCGCCAGCGCCACGGCCAGCGCGCGCCGCTCTGCCTCCAGCCGGGCGTACTCACGCGGCCGGCTCACCATCAACCCGGCAGCCAGCGCCGACAGCTCGTCCATCGTTGCCAGCAGGTCGAGCTCGCGCAGCGCCAGTTCCGGGTCCGTACAGTCGAACAGGGGGGTACCCGCCGTGACGAACTCGCCCACGGCCACCGGTACCGAAGACACCTCGCAGGTTTCGGGAGCCCGCACCACTGCCTCGTCCGGCAACCAGACGACCCCCTGCGTGGCGCTGGCGAACGGTACCGGCACGAGCGCCAGCAGTCCGACGAGTACCACCGGCAACCCCGCCAGCACGCTGAACGACCGCCCGTTCTGCAAGCCCGGTTCACGCAGCAGAGCCCGTAATCCGCGGGACACGGGCAGCACGATGGCGGTGACGATGGCAAAGCCTGCCAGCGCGACGCCCAGCAACGGAAACCGATCACTTAACCACCACGCGATCCAGAGCATGAGTCCGGTGCGATACAGCGCGGACAGCACGCCATAGCCCAGCAGCCAGATGCGCTCGCGCGCATCCTCGACCGTGAACACCGGTCTGGAATCATCGCCAAGCAATCTCTGCAGTTGCAGGAGCGCCGCGCGACGGCCTCTTGTCGCCAGATTGGGAATCTCGAGCGCGTCCGACAGCAGGTAGTAGCCATCGAATCGCAGCAACGGGTTGCCGTTGATCAGCAGCGTGGACAAGCCCCCCAGCAACAGCAGCACCAGGCCAACCTCCTGCAGCAGCCCGGCGGTGCCGATCCACAGCAACGCACCGATCGATGCGCAGGCGGTCTCTGCAAGAATCCCCGCTGCGCCCACCAGTAACCGCTGACGGCGATCGGCGAACGCGGCACTCGAACTGGCATCGACGTACGGCACCGGCACCAGCACCATGAGTGCGATCCCGCACTCGTGCACGGTGCCACCGAAGCGCTTGACCGCCAGGCCGTGCGCCAGCTCGTGCACCAGCTTGAGCAACGGGTACATCACCAGCATCAACAACGCGATGCGCGCCGAGGGGAACAGCCGGTCGCTCATGCGTTCGAGCAGCGGGCTCCAGCCGACCAGCAGCGTTGCCATGCCGACGAACGACAAGGCGCACCAGACCAACCACGCAGGGCGCGAGAAGACGCGTCGAGCCAGCGGCGCCATGGCATTCAGCAGGCGATCCGGATCCCCCGCACGGAATCGAAGGTAAAGCGGATTCAGGTGCCGTTCGCGCCGGTCGCGCTTGCGTCGCTCCTCGCGACGTTCAAACACCGGTTGAGCGGTGACGCTCCGGTCCAGCACCAGTAGCTCCCCGGCATGCAGGTCGGCCAGCAAGCCGACCCATTGATCCTGGGTCGGCGCGTCCTGGTCGTGATCGAGCAGCGCCTGCTCCCAGATCTCGTTCACGCTGCGCTTGCCATCCAGCTGGTCCAGCAGCTCGAAGGACAAGGCGTCCACGCGCTGGAAGTCCCGCCCAGAGCGTCGCTTCAGCACCCAGGAGACGCGGCCACGATTCAGTTGGCGCGTCGCGATCACATCGCCGGCCAGACGTGGCCGGACATCACGCACGCGATGCCAGTGCGAGCTGAACAGAGCATCGTTGCTCACCCGAAGAACCTCCAGCGCAGCGCCTGCAGCTGACGCCCGAGCGGCCCTAGCAGCCGCGCCATCAGAGTCTCGCTACCGGATTCCAGCCGGACGGTGCCGCTTTGTCCGGGCCGCAGCGACGCAAGGCCAGGCGCATCCAACGCGGCGCGAACGCGAAAGCGGGTTGCGCCGTCAGTACTCTCGCCGACCGGATGGATGGTGCTGACGCTCAGCGCAAGCTGCCGATCCGGTGCTGTGCGCAACGCCAGCGCCCCGGGTTGCCCCACGCTGACGTGCGCAATCGCTGCCTCATCGACCAGCAGGTGCACCTCGTAGCCCTCGGCTGGCGCCACCTCGAACAGCGTATCCCCCCGGGCGACCGGCACACCGCTGATTCGCGATGGGTCACCGCTGATGATCACCCCGTCCATCGGAGAGCGCAGCACGCTGCGATCGATGCGCTGTTCGATCAATGCGCTGCTGGCGCGCGCGCGCTGCAGGCGGGCGCGCGCCGCCGCCGTGGCACGCCGATCGTGCAGTGCCATGGCGGCCCGCAATTCCGATTGCGCCGCCTCCATCTCGCTGCTGCGGCGTGCCAGTTCCAGATCGAGCTCACGCCGATCGAAACGGGCCAGCACCTGCCCCTGCGCGACGCTCTGACCCGCCACGACCGACACCTCGTCGACGAATCCGTCGATCGGCGCCATCAGCAGCCGGCGCTCCTGCGGGACCACCTCGGCCTCGGCCACCACGCTGCGCTCGAGCGGTACGAGTGCGGCCAGCATCAGGCCGATGGCGGCGAGCAGCAGTGCGGCGGTAAAGCCCGGTCGTTGCGGACCGAGCAGCGTGGCCAGGCCTGCGCGCACCTGTTGTCGCGCGCGCTGCAGGGCACTTCGTTGCGCCTGCTGCCGAAGGGCCACGAGGGGCCCACTGGCCAGCGCAAGATGCTCGATCAGCTGAACGGTCGTGTCGGTGAACGGCGCGTCGCTCGCCCCTTCGATCAGCAGGGCGCCTACCGGGCAGGTATCGTGATAAAGCGGAACACTGATGATCGCCGGGCCCGTGCGCCGCCCGGCCAAGGCGCGGTGTGCGGGCAGTCCAACGGCCGAACCGTCGTCGCGCTCCGGAAAGCGCACGCATTGCTCCAGCATGAGCGCTTCCTGCAGCGCATCCAGCAGCAGGCGCACCTCCGCCGACGCGACGTCGACCAAAGCCTGGCCCGACAGCGCTCCCAGCGTCATCGTGTCATCGCCGCACAACGCAAGCACCACCCGTTCCGCGCCCAGATGGCGTTGAAGTTGTGCCACGAAGCTGTCCAGCGCTTGCTGAAGATCCGGTTCGCCCAGCAGATCGGCAACACTGCCCAGTACGACCGACTGCCGCTTCGCACGATGCTCCGCCGCGTTCACGCGCTCGAGCAGCGCGTCGATGCGCGGGCGCAGGTTCTCGTCCGACCCGGCCTCATCGGGCGGAGCGCCGCTGTGCCATGCGGTGACGGAACCCACGTTGAAGATAGCCTGCTGGACAAGGTCTCGAGGACCGGGGAGCAATAAGCAGGCCCGGCAATCGCCATTTGTCGAGGCCGTGTAAATCAGGGCTCGGGAGTCGGATTGCCGATGCGGGCCGATCGCCCGGCAAGTCGGTGTATCAGTCTGTGTAGGGGTACAGGTGCGGCCGGTAGTCCTGGATCAGGCGCTCGGCGCGTCGGATCTGGCTGGCACTCATCTTCTTGACCACCTCCTCCTGACTCACGGCTGCGTCGGGGTCACCACCGATGGCCGAAAGCACGTACCACGTGTAAGCACGCACCAGGTCCGGCGCTGGCATGCCCCGACCGATCTCGTAGTACCAGGCGACGCCGGATTGCGCGCCCGGGTGCCCCTTCATGGCTGCCCTGAGATACCAGTCGAAGGCACGCTCGTCATCCCGCTCCACGCCCAGACCCATCGCATGCATCACGCCAATCAGTTCTTCGGCGTCGGCATTGCCCGCAGCGGCCAGCGGCAGAAACGCCTCGTAGGCGGCTGTAAAGTCGCCTGCCTTCATCAATCGCCGCGCATCCAGCAGATTGTTCGCGCCGACCGGCGGGCTCGACAGCGTCAACAGCAGTAGCCAGAGCGGGATGGATCTCATGCGCCATGATATCCGCATGCCGACGTGGCACGATCGGGACCCGATCGCATCCGTAGCGTTGCTCGCGTGCCGACCAGACTGAATTCAGGACGCCTCTGCGCCGCACTTGGCCTGTCGGCGATCGCGTGCTCCCTCGCCTTGCCGGTCGCGGCCGAGCCGCGAGCGCTGCCGGATCTGCCCGACGCCCTGACCGATGGCGACTTTCGCGCCGTCGATCCACAGCGTGCTGCGCTGGGTCAGTTGCTCTTCTTCGACCCGTTGCTGTCCGGCAACCGCAACATCGCCTGCTCCAGCTGCCACCATCCGAAATTCTCCTCCGCGGACGGTCTGTCGCTGGGCATCGGTGAGGGTGGCGTCGGTCTGGGCCCGCAACGCGTTGTCGGCAGCGGCGGCGTCAAGCACCGGGTGCCCCGCCACGCCCCGGCCTTGTTCAATCTGGGGGCGCACGAATTCACTACGCTGTTTCACGACGGTCGGGTGTCGATCGATGCGGACGAGCCCGCAGGCTTCGACACACCGGCCGAGGAGTTTCTGCCCCGGGGGCTGGACAGCGTACTGGCGGCGCAGGCGCTGTTTCCGCTGCTGGCCGAAGTGGAGATGGCCGGAGCTGTCGACGAGAACGAGGTAGCCGGCGCGCGTGTGCGCCGGGCCGACTACGGCTGGCGCGAAATCGTCGCACGCATCAACGCAACCCCCGACTATGCCGCGCCGTTGCGCAACGCCTTTCCCGGTGAGAGTGCGATCACCATCGTGCACGTAGGCAACGCGCTCGCCGCCTTCATGGAACAGGAGTGGCGCGCCGACGGCAGTCGCTTCGATGACTGGCTGCGGGGGAGCGATGCCGCCTTGACCCCGCTTGAACTCGACGGCCTGACGCTGTTCTACGGCGATGCCGGCTGCGCCGGCTGCCACGCCGGCGCACTGCAGACCGATCACGACTTCCATGCACTCGCACTGCCACCACTCGGGCCGGGTCGCACCCGTGCCTTCGACCCTGTCGCACGCGACCCCGGGCGCATGGCGCACACCGACCGGCTCGAGGACGCTTACCGGTTCCGTACGCCGTCGTTGCGCAACGTGGCCCGCACTGCTCCGTACGGTCACAACGGCAGCTACTCAACGCTTGCGGGCATCGTGCGCCACCACCTTGATCCGCTGCCGGCACTGCAGGCCTGGCAATCCGCTAGCGCCACGCTGATCAGCGATCCGGCGCTCGATGCCGACGATTTGTTGATCGTGCAGGACGAACGCGAGATGCGGCGTTACCGGCGGTATCTGGATATCGAACCTGTCGCACTGACCGAGGATGACGTGGATGCGCTGCTCGCGTTCCTGGGCACTCTGACGGACGATGCGTCACTGCGGGGCGCGCTCGGCGCACCCGCGAGCGTGCCGAGCGGGCTACCGCTGGACTGAACCTGCCGGGCAGCCTATTCGCTCTGCGATGACTTCGCCCACAGGTTGATGTCCTCTTCGCTGGCAGCCGCATCGATCTCGCTCAGCTCCTCTTCGGTAAAGCTTAAGTTCTGCGTGGCGCCAGCGCAGTCCACGACCTGCTCGGGCCGGGACGCACCGATCAGGGCGGTGGTGATTGCCTCGCCGCGCAGCACCCAGGCGATCGCCATCTGCGCCAGCGTCTGCCCGCGGCGCACGGCGATGTCGTTCAGCGTGTTCAGGCTCTGGATGGCACGCGGCGACACCATGGCAGGATCCAGCGACTTGCCTTGAGTGGCGCGGCTGCCCGCCGGTACGCCGTTCAGGTACTTGTCGGTCAGCATGCCCTGCGCCAGCGGCGTGAACGCGATCGAACCGATGCCCAATTCGGCGAGCGTGTCCTTGAGTCCGTCGCGCTCCACCCATCGATTCAGCAGGTTGTAGCTCGGTTGATGGATCAGGCACGGCGTACCCAGGTCCGCAAGGATGGCGGCCGCGTGGCGCGTGCTCTCGCTGTTGTACGAGGAGATGCCGACGTAGCGTGCGCGGCCGGAACGCACGATGTAGTCCAGCGCGCCCATCGTCTCCTCCAGTGGCGTGTCGGGGTCGAAGCGGTGCGAGTAGAAGATGTCGACATGGTCGACGCCCAGGCGGGCCAGACTGGCATCGCACGAGGCAACGAGATACTTGCGACTGCCGAACTCGCCGTAGGGCCCGGGCCACATTCGGTAGCCCGCCTTGGAAGAGATCACCAGTTCGTCGCGCAGGCCGTGGAAATCGGTGGCCAGTATCCGACCGAACGCGCTCTCGGCCGACCCGGGCGGCGGCCCGTAGTTGTTGGCCAGATCGAAGTGCGTGATGCCCTGATCGAACGCTGCCTGGCAGATGGCGCGCTGCGTGTCGTAGCCGGTATCGTGGCCGAAGTTGTGCCACAGACCCAGCGACACCGCAGGCAGCAACAGCCCGGAGTGCCCGCATCGGCGATAGGCCATGCGCTCGTAACGGTGCTCCGCGGGGCGATAGTCCATTGCCATGAGACTACGCCGCCACCAGCGAGGCGAGCACGCGCCGCGTGCCCTGGAACGGGCGCCGGCCGTGCATCACCCGGAAGTTGTCGATCAGCGCCACGTCACCGGCCTGCCACGGAATGTCGAAGGCCATGCCGTCAGCCAGATCACAGATGGCCAGCACCGTCTCGGTGGGCATCGGGGTGCCATCGCCGAACGTGATCGCCTTTGCCGGATCGTTGCGCGTGTCCTTCCAGCCCTTGAACGCTGCAATGAGCTGGTTGAAGAAGCTCTCGCTGCCGTCGTCCAGCGTACGCACGGCCGACAGCCGTGGCGTGGTGGCTTTCAGGGAGCCGTCGTCCTGCCAGGCCCAGGTATAGCCGAGCTCCCGCATGCGAGCTTCGGCCGCCTGGCGAGTGTCGGCAAAGAAGGTACTGGCCCAGCTGCGCCCCTGGCCCGACTGCGCATCGTCGTCGGCCGGCATCACGTTGGTGTAATGCAAGCCGTGTTCGCGCGCCTTGGCGGCGAAGTCCGGAAAGCGTACGACGATCTCCTGCCACAGTCGGTCGGAGCGGCAGATCGGCGTGAACCCCGCCACCTCCGACGGCTTGTTGCAGTAGAAGAACAGTCGCGATGGGTAGACCGGTGTCTGCGCCATTTCGTGGTGCATGAAGATCTCCACCTCCGGCGGCGCCTCGTTGGCGGTGAACACCCGCTCGGTCTTGTTGACGCGAACCGCATTCGACAGCGAATCCTTGTACTGGAAGTTGGGCAGGTCGAAGGTGCGGATGAACGCATCGAAGTCATCGATCGATTCAAGCGGTAACCCCCTGAACAGCACCGCGCCGTGCCGCATCAACCGGTCGGCAAGCGGCGTGCGCCGCGCCGCGACCCAGGCGGGCATCTCGCTCATCGAGGCGACCGATGAGCCATCCACGACCAACGGGAAGATGTCGTCCGCATCGCCTTGCTGACCAGCGACGTCGAGGGTGTGCAGATCGGCCATGGCTTACTCGTAGATGGGCATGAAAGTGTTGAAGGCAGCCTCGCCGAACACGCCGGGGTCGTTGAACCGCCGGTCAGCGTTCAGCGCAGAGATCGCGCGCATGTCGTCCTGCGTCAACTCGAAGTCGAACAGCTGCGCGTTCTCGGCCAGCCGCTCCGGCCGGCGGGTCTTGGGAATGATCGACGTGCCGCGTTGCACGCCCCAGCGCAGCACGACCTGAGCCGCAGTCTTGCCGAGGCGCTCGGCGATGGCGATGACCGCCGGTTGCGCGATGACCGCGTCCCCGGCATCGGCCATGCCCAGCTCCAGGTAGGACAGCGCCCCGAGCGGCGAAAACGCGGTAACGTGAATGTCCTGCTCGGCGCAAAAGCGGCGCAGCACGTCCTGTGTCAGGTAGGGGTGAGACTCGACCTGCAGCACGCTGGGCACGATGCGCGCACCGGCGATGAGATCGCGTAGCAGCGAGGTGCCATAGTTGCATACACCGATGTGACGGGTCAGCCCCGAATCGACCAGCGACTCCATGGCCGCCCAGGTCTGGGCCTGCGGCACCGGCGCAGGTTCCATGACCGGTAGCTCCACATCCGGATCGAAGACCCACTCGGGCGGGTACCGCGTGTCGAACGGCACGTAGCGCAGCGCTATCGGAAAGTGCACCAGATACTGGTCAAGGTACTCCAGACCCAGATCGTCAAGGGTGCGCCCGATGGCGGGCAGCACGTGGTCACGGGCGTGGTAGGTGTTCCACAACTTGGAGGTGACCCACAGCTCGTCACGCGTGCACAGGCCCTCGTCCATCGCTCGCCTGATGCCCTCGCCAACCTCGCGCTCGTTGCCGTAGTCGCAGGCGCTGTCCAGATGGCGGTAGCCCCGACGTATCGCCTCGACCACGGTATCGGCAACGCTTGCCTTGTCGATCTTCCACAGTCCCAGGCCGATCAGCGGCATCTGCGCGCCGGAGGCGAGTGTCGTGGTCGGAATATCGGTGTTCGAACTCATGCTCGGGTTCCGGGTCAGGCGCCGCGGGGCGCAGTAAAGTCGACGGGCAGGCCGCTGGCAATCGAGGCGTGTGCAGCCGCGCCCATGGCAACGGCGATGGCGCCGTCGCGAGCGCTGACCTCGACGGCGGCTTCGCCACGCACTGCCATCGCGAAGCGACAGTGCTGATGGAAGGTCGAGCCATGGTGATCGCCGGCAGCCTCCAGCGCGGGGTCCAGTTCCATGTGCTCCTCCTCGACCGAACCACTGCGGGGGCTGAACACCACGCGCCCGGCGTCGCCGCGATCGTCGGAGCGGAAGCGCCCCGGTGCAGGAATGAACGCATCCAGCCGGCCCAGGTCCCCGATCAGCGTGATCTGCTCCTGCGGGTCCGAGCCTTCGGCGAACATGCACAGTTCCAGCGAGGCACGCACGCCGCCGGCGAAGTCCAGCATGACCAGCGCATGATCGAGGATGTCCGGCTGGCGACCGCGATAGCGCTCGTCCAGATGGTTCACCGCCATGCCACCGCTGGCGTACACCTTCAGCGCTTCCCGGCCGGTCAGCAGACGCATCAGATCGAAATGGTGGCAGCACTTCTCCACCAGGGTGCCGCCGGTGTTGGCACTGAAGCGGTTCCAGTCACCGACCTTGCGCAGGAACGGATAGCGGTGCTCGCGAATCGAGAGCATGCGCAGCGTGCCGATCTCGCCGCTGGCGGCGCGCTGCAGGAGTCTTGCGGTCGGTGGCATGTAGCGATACTCCATCGCCGTCCAGAACGGCGCGTTCGAGGCCCTCGCATCGAGCCGCGCGAGCAACGCCTCGCAATCCGCTACGCTTGCGCACAACGGCTTTTCGGACAGGATGGCGATGTCCGCCTCCAGCAGGCGGTCCAGCAGCGCCCGGTGCGTGTGGTTGGGACTGACGAGCACCACGGCGTCCAGCGCCGCGGTATCGAGCCCGGCCAGATCCGGCAGCGCCTTGACGGAACCGAAGCCGACTCGCTGCGCCTCGGCCGCACCGGCCTGGCGCATCGCCTCGTCCGGGTCGACGATGCAGTCCAGTTGCAGCTCGATGCCACGCATCTGACGCAGCAGCGCCAGATTGCGAATGTGTTCCTGGCCCATCATGCCGGTGCCCACGACGGCATAACGCAGTGCTTTCATCGCCCTGATTGTACGCTGTACCGAACACCCGGCTCGCTCGAGCGGGCCAACCTGCGAGGCGTAGAGTCAGCAGCATGTTCAAAGAAGCCAAGTTCCGCATCGGACAGGTCGTCCGCCACCGCGTGTTCCCGTTCCGCGGCGTGATCTTCGACGTCGACCCGGTGTTCGACAACAGCGAGGACTGGTACGAGGCGATCCCGCGCTCGATGCGCCCGCCCAAGGACCAGCCGTTCTACCACCTGTACGCGCAGAACGAGTCGACCACCTACGAGGCCTACGTGTCCGAGCAGAACCTGCTGGTGGACGACACCGGTGAGGCACTGCGGCATCCCATGGTCGAGCGGGAGTTCCTGCGCGACGAGGAAGGCAGCTACCGCCCGAAGCGCCTGGCCACGCATTGACCCTGGTCGGACCGCCCGGTCCCCGCCCTTGTGCAGCGTGTTGCGCTAGACCTACACTCCGGCCAGCACGCGCGAAATCCGGGTCATGATCGACGAAGAGCTGTACCAGCAGGCCACCGACGAACTGAACTCGGACAAGCGCCGTCCTCACCTGTGGGCGCGCGCCTGTGCTCTGGCAAGCGACGATCACGACGAAGCGCGCTACCTGTACACCAACCTGCGAGTGGAAGAGCTGCTTGCCGATCGCGCGCAGCAGCCGGCCACACCGCCGACGCTTGCACCGGACGATCCGGTCAGCTCGGAGCTGGAACTGGAGCCGATCACGTTCGCCGGCGGTGATGCGGCCGCTGTGACGCCTGAAATCTCATCCTCCCGCGCCGGCATGGACTCCGGCGCGAAGGGCGCCATCGCGGACGATGCGTTCGATGCCCCGCTGGACGAGGGCACGATGCGACCCTACAGCGTGCGCACCGAACGTCAGCTCGAGCTCGATCCGCTCGCCGAGCCCGCGTTCGACTCCGACGCCGTCGAGGCGATGAATGACGGCGAATCCGACAGCGGCATCGACGAGGGTCTTGGCCTGGCGGCAGAGGAAGCGGTGCTCGCAGGCGGTCGCCCGGGTGATTCCGACATTGCCGACAGCGTGGAGCACGAGACGCTTGACGACGCGGCAGACTGGCTGGACGGTGACCTGTCACTGGGGGATGCCGCACCTGTCCCCCTTGGCTCCGCGGATCTGCAGGACGCCGACGCCGAGGACATCGAGTTCGAGGCGGAGCCGGCCGCTGCGGCATTCGCCGCCGATCCGGAGCCGGAATTCGACGCTGTACCCCCGAGCAATGGCGGTTTTCCCTCCTTGCCATCGAGCGACTTGACGAGTGACACCGCCAGCGCTCCGCCCACGGACGACATTTTCGACCCACCACGCCCCGACGTGGCGCTGGCCGCAGCGGCATCGCTGAACAAGCGGCGCGCGGAGGGCCAGCAGCTGGATGCCATGCTCGATCACCAGGCGCCTGCCGATCGGCTGGATCCGGTGCGCTCGGGGAACCACGGCAGCGAGGCAGATGCCGAGGAACCGTTCGATCTTGCCGCGGAAGACGACATCGTCGAGCTCGACGGCCGCGGTGCGTTGTGGGCGGTCTACGAGACCGGCGATGGCAAGTTCAAGGCGCTGCGCCGCGGCGTATCCGTCGGTGCCGTGCTGTTCACGCTGCCCTGGTTGTTGCTGCGCGGTCTGGCCGGCACCGCCATCGTCTACACGCTGTTGTGGCTGGTCGTGGCTGCCGGACTGCTGCTGACGGGGCTAGCCTGGCTGGATGCAGGCGACAGTGCGCCGAACCTGCTCAAGGCTGCGTGCATGGCTTTCGCAGCCATCGCGGCATTGGGCCTCATCATCGTGCCGTTCCTGCGCGCCAATCGCTGGCGCGAGAAAGCCTGGCAGCGACGCGGCTACGCACTGCGGGGCGAGCTGCGCGCTCGCAATCGCCACGAGGCCCTGCACCTTCTGCGAGAGGCGCTTGCGCCAGGTCACGGGAACCGCGCGCGCAGCTGAGGTTTGGCTCTCAGATTTGTCAGGCCCAACCGGACGCGGCTCTTACTTCCCGGTCGGGCGGATACAGACCCGGTCCCTGTGTCCGTTACCGGTTTCAAGTCATCGAAGAGTGACGGGCCACGAGCGTGACTGATCATGCCGGCCAATGCCGATCGGACCCGATCGGCCCTTGGGGGTGCCGGGAGCAAGGACGTTCCTGGCGCGATTTTGAGCCCCTCACGCGCCGAGTATTGCGCGAATGTTACAAGTCAGCGGGTGCGAACCGCTGCGCGGCGAATCTCTTGCTCGTTGAAACGCCTCGCCCGGAACCCGCCACGTCGCGCCGTGAAGCCTGCCACAGTGTCCGCGATCGCCATCGATCCCGCCCGGCGGCACCTTCAAGTGTCCGACGCCGACGTCAGCCGGCTCACCTGTCTGTCGATCAAGCAGCAGGCTGCTGCCTGCGAAGCCTCACACATCGCGATCCTGCACTTCGATGAGGCCCGCCGTCTGCTGCGCTTCAACGATGCCTTCGCCCGGTTCCTCGGCCATGATCGCGAGTATCTGCTGGGACGTTCGATCGATGAGCTGCTGGTGCCCGAAGACGTCGCCCCGGACCGGGCAGCGCTGCAGGCACTGAGCACCGGACCCGGCGAGATCAGCCGCAGCGAGCGGCGCTACCGGCATGCCAGCGGTCGTCACGCCTGGGCCGAGGTGGAGTGCGTTGTCGTAAGAGGACCGGGCGGGCGCATCGATTTCCTGAGCGCCACGCTGATCGACATCGGCGAGCGCAAGTTCCTGGAACGCCGTCTGGGATCGCTCGCAGCGGTCATTGAGCAGACCAGCGACTTCGTGGCCCTGTTCGACCAGCGCCTGAACGTGCAGTACATCAACGCGGCCGGACTGCGGCTGCTGGGTCTGCCCTCGCGCGAGGCGTTCGAGCGCAGCGCACGACCGAACGTGCTCGACTGGGTGTGGCAGGACGATCTGGCGATGGTGCGCGACGTCGCCATTCCCGCCATCCAGAAGAGCGGCAGTTGGAACGGGCGCGTGCGCTACCGCCATGCGGTCACCGGCGAAGCGGTGCCGACCGTCTTCAATGTCTCGGCGATCCGCGACGAGTCGGGGCGCATCACCTCGTACAGCACGCTCAGCCCGGATCTTGCGCAGATCGTCGCGGCCGAACAGGCGCTGCGCCACAAGAGCGAGGAACTGGCCGCGGCCAATCGGCAGAAGGACAAGGTGCTGGCGCGATTGGGCCACGAGCTGCGCAACCCGATGAACGCGCTGATCAACGGACTCTGCGTACTGGGCGCGTCCGAGAGCGAGGAGGAGACCCACGCCATGCTGTCGATGATGACGCGGCAGGCCGGCCAGCTCGATGCGTTGATAGCCGACCTGTCGGACGTGGCGCGCGCCCAGTCCGGACACCTCAGCGTGGCCGCCCGCGTGACCCGGATCGACCGCTTCGTGACCGAGGTCGTCGACGAGCGTCGCTACGAGACACAGCCGTTGGGTATTCGCATGGAAACGCACATCGATGGTGTCATCGGCGCGCGGGTGTCGATGGACGGGAATCGCATCCGCCAGGTGCTCAACAATCTGCTCGGTAACGCGATCCGCGCCATGCAGGGCACCTCGCGCGCCGGCCGTATCCGCATCGACGCAACGCTTGACGAGGACACGGTGACGATAGCCGTCAGCGACAACGGCCGCGGCATCGATGACGCCAATCTGGAGCGGATCTTCGAGCCGTTCGAGCGGGTTGCCGGCGATCGCAGCGATGGCGGACTCGGCTTGGGGCTCGCCATCTCGCGCGAGCTGGTGCAGTTGCACCAAGGCAACCTGACGGTCAGCAGCGAGGGTGCCGGACTGGGCGCGACGTTTCGCTTGAGCCTGCCGCTGCACGATGTCGTCGCACCGGCCGACCGTGCATTCGACGAACTGGACGACACTATCGAGTCGCCCGGTCCGGACGAGACCGCTTGCGTCGCCGATCGAACCTCGCGGATCGTCATCATCGACGACGAGCAGGACGCCAGCGACGCCATGCGACGGATGCTGGAACGGTTTGGCCATGAGACCCATCGCGCCATGGACGGCCCCAGCGGCATCGCCCTGGCACTGGAAGTCCAGCCCGACATCGTGATATGCGACATCGGCATGCCCGGCATGAACGGCTTCGAGGTGGCGCGGCGACTGCGCAAGCGAGCCCTGTTCGACAGCACCCGTCTGATCGCGCTGACAGGCTTTGCCGATGAGCGTACCGCGCGCGACGCCTGCGACGCAGGCTTCAGCGAGCACGTGGCCAAACCGATCTCCGGCGCCGCACTCAAGGCACTGATATCTCACTAGTGCCGCGGTTCCAGCGTGCGCTGTCTTGGCGTACCCTTGCCTCCAAGCGATCCGTGAACCCCGCTCACCACAGAGTGATGACGGGTTCACAACATGAGATCGCCTCAACCACTGGAGGCCAGACCTTGAAGAAGTCACATCTCACGAGCGCGGCAGCAACCCTGTTTGCCGCCCCCCTGCTCGCCACCTCGCTGCTGGTAGCGGCACCGGCGAACGCAGCCGAGTGCATCGCGCCGGCCAACCCCGGCGGCGGCTGGGATTTCACCTGCCGCTCGATCGGCAAGATCATGCATGACATCGGTGCGGTCGATGCGCCGATCCAGGTCACCAACATGGCCGGCGCCGGCGGCGGTGTGGCCTACGCCAACGTTGTCAACGAGCGCAATGACGACGAAGAGCTGATCGTGGCTGCGTCCAGCGCGACCGCTACGCGCCTGGCGCAGAACGCCTACAGCGGCATGACCGCCGATCAGGTGCGTTTTCTGGGCGCGATCGGCGCCGACCCCGGTGTCATCGTCGTCGCCAAGGACTCGCCGTTCGAGTCGCTGACCGATCTGCTCGATGCGGTCACGGCCGACCCGTCCGCGGTCGCGTTCGCCGGCGGCTCGGCCGTCGGTGGTTTCGATCACCTGAAGGTGCTGATGGCGCTGCAGCGCGTCGGCTTCACTGACATCACCAAGGTGAAGTACATCGGCGTGGACAGCGGTGCCGATGCCATCACGCAGACCATCGGTGGCTTCACCCAGGCGATGACCGGAGACATCTCCGAGGTCGTCGGCTTCCTGAAGGCGGGCGATGTACGCGTGCTGGCCTCGTTCACCGAAGAGCGTCTGACCGGCGACTTCAGCGACATCCCGACTGCCAAGGAGCAGGGCGTGGACGTGGTAGCCGTCAACTGGCGCGGCCTGTACGTACCGAAGGACATCTCCGACGAAGCGTACGACAAGTGGACCGACGCGCTGGCGCAAGTAGCCGCCAGCGACGAGTGGGCCGAGCAGATGGAAGCGAACGGCCTGGCGGAATTCACCAAGGTCGGTGGTGACTTCCAAGGCTATGTTGACGGTGTGATCGGCGAGATCAACACGCTGTCCAAGGAGATCGGCGTCATCCAGTAGTCGTTCGCAGGCGCGCGGCACCACCTGGCCAAGAGATGAGCCGTTGACATGACCGATCGACTGTTTGGCCTGGTGGCGCTGTTCGCAGGGCTTGCCTACGCGTTCGCCGCTACGCGAATACCGACCGGGTTCCTGGTGGACCCGGTCGGGCCAAGAACCTTCCCCATGCTGGTCGGCGGGATCGGCGCGCTGTGCGGGCTGCTGATCCTGCTCAAACCCGACAAGCCCGGCCCCGTCTGGCCGCCCCTGCGCACGCTGCTGGCACTCGTGATCGCCGCCGCCGTGCTCGTCGGCTACGCGTACGCGCTCAAGCCGCTGGGCTTCCTGATTCCCACCGCCGTGGCCGCCACCGTGCTCAGCTACCAGATCCGGCCTAACGCACTCGCTGCACTCGCCACCGGCGTCGGACTGTCCGGCGGGTTGTTCCTGCTGTTCAAGTACGTGCTCGGTCTGGGACTGTTCGCACTGCCGAGGACGTTCTGATGGAAACGCTCTCGTTACTGGCGGACGGGTTTGCCGTCGCACTCACACCCACCACGCTGTTGCTCGCCGTGGCCGGCTGCATCATCGGCACGATGGTCGGCGCCCTGCCCGGGCTCGGCCCGTCGAACGGCGTGGCCATACTGATTCCGCTGGCGTTCTCGTTCGGGCTCGATGCCACCGAGGCGTTGATCCTGATGACGTCGGTCTACTACGGCGCCATGTACGGCGGACGCATCTCCTCGATCCTGTTGAACATCCCCGGGGACGAACCTGCATTGATGACCACACTCGACGGCTATCCCATGGCCAAGGCCGGGCGGGCCGGCGAGGCGTTGGTGCTGTCGGGTGTGGCCTCGTTCGTCGGCGCCTTCCTGGCCACCATCGGTCTGATGCTGCTGGCGCCGGTGCTGGCGCGCGTCGCCTACCTGTTCGGCCCCGCCGAGTACTTCGCCCTGTATCTGCTGGCTTTTTCGACGTTGGGTGGCATCGCCTCCAACAATCAGCGCAAGGCGGCGCTGGCGGCGTGCATCGGTCTGGCGATCGCCATGATCGGTGTCGACAACTCCAGCGGCATGCCCCGATTGACCGGCGGCAACCTGCACCTGATGGACGGTGTCGACTTCCTGGTCGCCATCGTCGGCCTGTTTGCGGTGTCCGAGGTGTTCGTGTTCATCGAAAGCCACGGCAAGAACTCGGCAATCGGCGTGAAGCTGGAGAAGATCGTCATCCCGGTAAAGGAGATCGGTCGCTGCACCGGCACCATGCTGCGCTCCACCGTGATCGGATTCGTCGCCGGCATCCTGCCCGGCGCCGGCGCATCGCTCGGCAGCTTCCTCGCCTACATGGGAGAGAAAGCGATCGTCAAGGACAGCTCGATGTTCGGCAAGGGCGACCCGCGTGGCGTGGCGGCTCCCGAGGCCGGCAACAACGCCGCCGCAGGCGGTGCCCTGGTGCCGATGCTGACGCTCGGCGTGCCGGGTTCGGGCACCACGGCGGTGTTGCTGGCCCTGCTGATGACACTCAACATCACTCCCGGCCCGTTGCTCTTCACCGAGCGTCCCGATGTGGTCTGGGGGCTGATCGCTGCGCTGCTGATCGCCAACGTGGTGCTGCTGATCCTGAACGTGCCGATGGTGCGCATCTTCGTGAAGGTGCTGTCGGTGCCGCCGGGCATCCTGCTGCCAGGCGTGTGCATGGTCTCGTTCGTGGGCATCTACTCGTTGTCCGGCAGCCACGTCGACCTGGTGCTGATGATCGCGTTCGGCGTGCTCGGTTACCTGCTGCGCAAGATCGATGTGCCCACCGTGCCGATCATCCTGGGCATCCTGCTCGGCAATCACATGGAGGACAGCCTGCGGCGCGCCATGGTGCTGTCCGGCGGCGAATGGGAGTACCTGTTCTCCACCAAGATCGCGACCGGGCTGTGGATCGCGGCCATCGTCGGTTTCATCGCCCCGCTGTTCCTGAAGCGCTTCATCACCAAGCCGGTGGCGCACGTCGTCGACCACGATTCGAACTGACTCGGGACAATCCATGACGACGCGGATCCTGGTGCCATCCGGCGTGCTCGGTCTGGGTTTTGACCGCGAGGCTCTCGCGCTGGGCGTCTCGATGCGCCCGGACATCATCGCCATCGACGGCGGCTCCACCGACTCGGGCCCGTACTACCTGGGCACCAGCACGTCCAAGTACGCCGACTCGGTTGCCGGCGGCGAGTGGCGCGAGCTGCTCGACGCGCGGCACCAGGTCGGTGTACCGCTGGTGATCGGTTCTGCCGGCACCTGCGGTACCGATGCGCAAGTTGACGTGCTGCTCGGCATCACCCGCGACTGGAGCCGCCAGCACGGCGTACCGCTGCGCATCACCACGATTCGCTGCGAACAGCAGGCCAGCGCGTTGATCGCCGCCAATGCTGCAGGCGCGGTGCGGCCGCTGGCCGACAGCATGCCGACAGGCGCCGAACTGGACGCGGTGCTCGAGGAGTGCACCCACATCGTCGCCCTGGCTGGTGCCGAGGCCTTCAACCAGGCGTTGGCGACCGGTGCGGATGTGGTCATCGCCGGGCGCGCGACCGACACCGCCCTGATCGCTGCGCTACCGCTGTCGCGTGGGGAATCGGTGGGCGCCTGCTGGCACGCTGCGAAGATCGCGGAGTGCGGGGCATTATGTTCAACCCACCCCTCCAGCGGAGTGATCCTGGTCGACGTGGACGACACCGGTTTCACCGTTCGGCCATTGGCAACGGATGCTCGCTGCACGCCGTTCACCGTATCGGCGCACATGCTGTACGAGAATGCCGACCCGCAGGTGCTGGTCGAGCCCGGCGGCAGGCTCGACGTCAGCGACGCGCACTACGAGCAACTTGACGACAGCGCGGTACGCGTCACCGGCTCGCAGTGGCACCGCGACGATGACTACACGCTGAAGCTCGAAGGCGCGCGCCCGCTCGGCTTCCAGTGCACCTCGCTGGTGCTGCTGCGCGAGCGTCGCTACGTGCAGCGTCTGGATGACTGGTGCGACGCGGTCACTGCCCGCGTGCGCGCCGACATCGATCGCCATCTTAAGGTACCGGCCGAGGACGTGACGCTGGAACTGCGCCGCATCGGTGTCGACGCCACGCTGGGTGCGCTGGAATACCAGACCGGCAGTCCGGTCGAGGTCGGAGTGCTGCTGATCGTCACCGCCGGCACCGAATCGCTGGCACGCGACGTGGCCCGGCTGGCCAATCCGACCCTGCTGCACCTGGGCCTGCCCGGCGACGAGTCCATGCCGAGCTTTGCCTTTCCCTGGTCGCCCGCCGAGACCGTGCGCGGCGTCCTGTTCGGCTTCTGCCTCGATCACGTGCTCAGCGTTGCCACGCCGAACGCTGCGTTGCGCATTGCCACCGAGCACAGCGGCTCGTGATCGTCACCGACCTTGCACCGCGCATCCGCTCCAAGAACGCCGGGCCGTTCAGACTGACGATCGACTGCTTCTGCAATGACGACGCAGGCTACCGTCTGTTGTGCGCAAGTCTGGCAACCGAGCGTGTAGCGCAGGCACTGGGCGCAGACGTCGGACAGCTCGACCGATTCGAACTGGACGCGTTGCAGGTACTGAAGTTCAGCCTGCCGCGGCCCGTGGTGCAAGGGGCCGTCGGCGACCGCGACCAGCACGGCGCGCAGTGGGCGCTGGTGATCGGGGCGCTGGCGCTGCCAGGTGATTGACCGGCGTCAGCGAGATGCGTCACCGCCCCTGATGCGCAGCACCGAACTGCGCATCGACCATGATCTCGCCGGACAGCGCCTCGATGATGCGTTCGACCTCGTCCAGCGAACAATCCTTCGGCACGCGCAGCACGGCATCGGCATGGAACAGGCTTTCCCCGGACATGGACGCGTGTTCGCGCCGGGTCTCTAGCGAGTCGATGCTTACGCCCAGTTCCGCCAGCGCGTGGGCGATGTCGCGCACGATGCCTGGATGATCGTGCCCGGTGACGGACAGGCTGACCCATTCGGCATCGGGCGCACCTGCAGCATCGACTGCCGGGAGTTCCGGCTCGACGACCGTTACCGCAAGCCCGTCACCACCGAGCGCCTGCAGGGCCTCGCGTAGCGCAGCTCGCCTGCCGACCGGTACGTCCAGATGCACGATGCCGGCGAACTGACCGACCAGATTGGCCAGGTGGCTTTCCAGCCAATCGGCGCCGGCATCGGCTGCGACGCTTGCCACCCGATCGATCAGGCCCGGCCGGTCCCGCCCGACCAGCGTGATCACCAGCGGTGCGGTACCCGCCGTGGCGTCGACCGGACGCGCTTGCTTGCCGGTGTTCATGCCAGTACTCATGCCCGTGCCCCTGCCAGTTGCTCGCGCATGGCGGTGATCGTCTGCTTGTAGTCGCTGCTGCCGAAGATGGCACTGCCAGCCACGAACGTATCGATTCCGGCGTCGGCGGCGGCGGCGATATTGTCGACCTTGATGCCGCCGTCGATCTCCAGGCGGATGTCGCGCCCGCTGGCTGCAATGCGTTCACGCGCCTCGCGCGCCTTGGCAAGCGTTGCGGGTATGAACGACTGCCCGCCAAACCCGGGGTTCACGCTCATCAGCAGAATCACGTCGACGCGGTCGATGGT
Organism: Endocladia muricata; assembly: GCA_032356245.1. Taxonomy (NCBI): domain Eukaryota; phylum Rhodophyta; class Florideophyceae; order Gigartinales; family Endocladiaceae; genus Endocladia; species Endocladia muricata. Next base: position 3,263 of record JAUKWC010066161.1, on the reverse strand, counting down.
CCAGTCGAGCACGTCGAGCGGCGTGGCCGGGTTGAACACCAGCCCTGTCTGCGCGCCAGCGGCGGCAATCGCCTGCAACGAGCGGTCGACATGCTGCGTGGCTTCCGGGTGGAACGTGACGATGTCGGCGCCCGCATCGACGAAGGCAGCTGCCAGCGCATCGACCGGCGCCACCATGAGGTGCACGTCCAGCGGCACCGGCTCGCCATCCTCGCGCTGGCACCAGGGCTTGATGGCCCGCGCCACGTCGGGCCCGATGGTGAGGTTCGGCACGTAGTGGTTGTCCATCACGTCGAAGTGGATCCAGTCGGCGCCGGCGTGAATGACGTCCCGCACCTGATCGCCCAACCGGGCGAAGTCGGCCGACAGGATCGACGGGGCGATGCGGTACATGGAGTCTCCCGGGTGCGGCCGCCAGAGCATTCCGACAGCCGCCCTAGAGTACCGCGCCGTGCCCCGCGACAGATCTCAGCGGCCGTCGCGCACCGGATGGATCGTGCCCTGGAACACCACGTCGCCGGTCGGGCCTGCATCGGGCGAACCGCCCGGCGGTTCGACGCTGACCGCGAAGGCGGGCTCACGGTCGATCAGCGGCACCTGGGACAGTTCCAGACTGGACCACGGATCACGTGGCAGCAGACCTACCGAACGCAGCTCGCCGGAGACCCCGTCGGCCATCCACAGTTGCAGACTGCTGTCCTCCCGTGCCGGATCCCGGTTCAGCGCGACGATGCTGACGCTGTCATCGTCGCGAATCTCGACCATGAAGCGGGGCTCACCCTGCTCATCGCGCAACAAGGAAACCGCGGTACGCCGTCCCGCTTCCAGCGTCTGCGGCGCCGGCGCTTCGGCAATCGATTCGGGCGGCACGGTATTGCCCAGCCCATTCACCAGCACGGCCGCCAGACCGATCGTGGCAAGGCTAGCCGCAATCGCTGCGGCGCGCCAACGGCGCAGCTGACGCGAGCGGCGCGAACGCCGCGACGTCTGGCGGCTGCGCGTGCCATCGATATCCGGTGCGCTGGACACCGGTGCCGATGGCGCGCTCGGCACCGCGGTGAGGTGACTGGCCCGGCGTCTGATCGTACGCAGCAAGCGTGCGCTGAACTGTTCGGATGGCTCCACCTGCGGCACCATTTCGCACAACGGCTGCAGTCGCCCTTCCCACCACACCACCCGAGCCTCGAAGGCTGCGTCGGTTTCGCGCAGCTCGTCGGCGTCGAAGCGGTCCTCGCGCGCAAGCGTGCCGAGCACGAACTCCGCCGCGAGCAGGTCGAGCTCGTCGGCGCCGCGCTCAGGCGATTTCATTGATGCAACTCCGCAAGGTCGCGACACCACGACGGATCCAGCTCTTCACGGTACCCAGTGGCGTGGAAAAGCGTGTACTGAGTTCCTCGTGCGAATACCCCTCGCAGAACGCCAGCACCACGCACGAGCGAGCATCCGGCGACAGCCGCTCCAGACAGCGTTGCAACACGTCCGCATCGTCGGCGCGCGTCTCGGCACTCAGGCCGTCGACCTTGGCCGGCAAGGTTTCTTCATCGAGCGGGTTCTGTGCGTACTCCCGGTGCTTGCGCCGGCGCAGCTGATCCAGTGCGCGATAGCGCGCGATGCTGCACATCCACGTCAGCGGCTCACCCAGAGAGCGGCGGTAGCTGCCAGCCTTGTCCCAGATACTGATGTAGGCGTCCTGCACGACGTCCTCGGCGGTTTCCGGGTCGCGCAACATGCGCAGCGCCAAGCCGTACAGACGCGAGGAGGTTGCCGCGTACAACCGCTCGAAGGCCACCGCGTCTCCGCTTCCGCACCGTTCAAGCAGATCGATCAATGAGCCGGTCTCGGCGCGAGCCGGCGTGGCAGAACCATCGAGGGTCGAGGTTGTCATGCGAGTGTTGTCCGGCTGCGTCACGTGACGAGCCTTTGCAGGAACCAGAAGGAGCCCGTTGCCCCGATGGCCAGAGACGCAGGCACGACGACGTGACGGCGGTAGCCGTCTGCCTTGCGATACCACCCGACTATCAATAGACACGCGAGTACTACGCACAGCTGGCCGATTTCGACGCCTAGGTTGAAACCGACCAGCGAAAACAGGAACTGTCCCATCGAATTCTGCAGTGCCAGGCCAGCGTCCGCCATGACGCTGGCAAACCCCAGCCCGTGCAACAGACCGAAGCCGAACACCAGCAGCAGACGGCGCTGCGCGAGGCGCTGGGTAAACAGGTTTTCCACCGCGATGACGACGATACTGAGCGCGATCAACGGCTCCACCACGCTGGCAGGGACCGACACCCAGCCAAGCGCTGCGAGTGCCAGCGTCAGTGAGTGCGCCAGCGTGAAGGCGGTGACCTGCAGCAGGATGGGACGCCACCGCGCACTCAGCAGGAACAGCCCGATGACGAACAGGATGTGATCCAGACCGCGTGGCACGATGTGCACGAAACCGACGCGCACGTAGTCGATGAAAGTGGCGAATGCAGACCTCGTCAGTGTCGCCGAGCCCGGGTCGAACGCGTCGCTGCGCTCCCCTGCCAGCAGGTACTGCGAGAACGCATCAGCCGAATCGGCAGCGCCCGCCCGCACGATCAGTGCACCGAATGCCTCGGCCCAGCCGATGCTCAATTCTCCTTCCACGGCCGGTGTTTCCAGCAGCACGAAGGAGTCGCGCGCGATGCGCACGTCGCCGGTGTCCGGAATGCGCCATTCGACCAGCTCCAGCGGCAATGAGCGGCCCTGCGCGCGCAGATCGATCTTGGCAAGCAAGTCCGGCACGAAGCTCTGCGCGCGCATCTCCAGTGCCGGTGCGTCCAGTGCGCGCAGCCGGTCGTAGTCCGGGGCCTGCTCGGCATCGTCAGTGTCATCGTGACCGGGCGGTATGCCTGCCACCAGCGATTCGAGATTGAGGCGGATCTGAATGCTGATGCGCTCGCCCTGACCGCTCAGGTCGAGGATGGCCGGCCGGATCTCGTGAGCGGCCACCGGCGCACTCTGCCCTGCAAGGCCGATCAGGCACAGCAGGGCGGCCCGGCACCAGACTTCGGCGAGCAGTCGCTTGCGTCCTGCAGTGTTCATCGTGCCGCTCATCCGGTACCGGTTACCTGGCGCTTTTGCCGACCCATGCTTGCATGATGACGAAGCCGGGCGTGCTTGCGGGCGGTTTCGCTACCGGAAGTCGAAACGTGCGCGGCATCACGCACACGGCGTCACCCGGACGTCGCGACTGCCGATCGCGCGTCTCGGACCGCACACCGAGCGTATGGATGTGG